>JAUUEB010266480.1:0-32614 GCA_032362205.1 Clione limacina | reverse complement strand
TATGATTTGCATTTAGCAAATGCAATAAAGGTTCATTTTGTGTGTCTTACTTTTTATACCGATAATGCGATTTATGTTTTATTCAAGTGTCAGGCACATTAACTATCCGTTAAAAACAGAAACATACAATCATAAAGATATACGGACTGGCGAGAGAGAACAATCAAACTTTCAGACAATCTCGATAACATCCAGTCTACCAACTAGCCAACAGTACAAGCAAGCAACCGAGGTGATTTTTCAATTCTATTGACATTAAAAAGGAAAACATAACTGATTTTAAGAAGTACAACATAAATATTCTGTGCCAGTGTAAAAGTCATTATAGTTCAAAATCCTAGGTTGATAAGTTAATCCATCCTATTTGAAGATTTTACAATTGCTTTTCGTACTCGATGGGTATAGGGCGATGTTGAACAAAGTTGTGTATGAACATCTATAAATAGGTAGATATCTATACATTCGGGTCATTGTCCGGTAACAAAATATTTAAGCTATGGTAATAATATATCTTCTTCTTCAGGCTGACCCTTTTTCCTCGAATCATTTTGCACACTATTTATTAACAATTATAACTTATAGTTGTCAAAGAAAACAGAAATCCGAAACCTCTGACGTAATTTCTTTATATTTAACTCTTAAACGAAGCTAAAAATAACAACCGAAATTACTACAGCGCCCTATTACTATAGTTGTTCCAACTTTAAAAAAAACTGTGTTCTCACTTTTTCCTTGACGGCTTTGTATTGATGGGCCATTTTGCAAACAGTCTTTAAAAAGCACTTTCCAGGTTCCAACTTTTATTAATACGAGTAAATAAAAAGGTGTTTATTTTTATTAGTATTTTTTAATCCACAATTTTCATCCAGATTCGATGGAATTTGAACAGGAAGTGTATAATAAAAAGAAAATAACTATGTATCAAAATATTTACCATTCTTGAAAATTACTCTTCAGTAGTCTGCAACTCACAAAATGGCTCGAATTCATGTCAAATTTTGCATGTATATTTTACTGATAAATGAATAAACAACCTTTTTATTTATGTGTTAATTAGTGTTTCTTGAAATAAGATCGTATACAAAAAAATGGCTCATCCATTCAAAGCAACAAAGTTCAAAAACATAGATTTCTTTAGCATGAACAGCTCTAGTTATCCTTGATATAAACAGTGTCGTAATGCCTTTATGTAAATGGGAAATACGGTTAAGTATGCCCTTTGTGAGAAACCCTTATGGTGCTGTTTTCAGGGATAACAAGACAGTCTTAAAAATGAAAATATTGACAGCTTTGGGTGCGTTTAAGTCAAACCTCAAAGCTGTATAGATTTTTATTTTTCAAAGAGTTCATTCTGATCCTTTTTATGACTGCAGTGAGGCATGTAAAAAAGGAGTTGCCGAGATCCGTCTTAAAAAATAGATAATAATAGCTCATAACTAATAATGTCTTTTTAATTGACATTCGCCTCTTCAGTAACTGTCGACAAGAAGGTTATTTAGTGACGGCCTTTTTCAGCCGTCCACCCCCAGGGTGTTTGTCAGTGTGAATTATCAGCCGTTCAGTGCAGAAATAATTGCAAAGATTTTCTCAGCGTATGCAGATTTAACGCTTTACTGAAACGAGAGTTAAAACTTGGTATGTGCAACTTCTCACATGGTTGTTGCGAGACCTTTAACATAGAGCTGGCTGACTCTCTTGGTACATGTTTTAATTTAGTTTTTAGGTTCAGATAAAAATACGTTACATAGTGGTGTCGAATTATTCAGAATCTTGATGAGACCGATGTCAACCCGGTTCAAACAAAAAGGCTATCCGCTGTAAGAAGAAAGATTACCTTTCAAAGAGTCCATTTTAGTAAAACTTGACGTTTCTGCTACATCACGTAGCCTTGATCACAAGTGAAGTTTACCGGCAGATCGGATGTTAGATCTGCGCAAGACGTCGATATTGATGACGTCACATCCGCTGTCTTTCAAATCGTTAGTCAGGCAATCCATTCCTTGATCTACCCTGTTGCAGGATCTCTGATTTATTGATGCTGCACCCTTATAGCTATGTAGAATGTAGAGTCCACACAGTTACAAACTAATGTGTTTTGTTACCGATCTAGTGACCCGGTACTCGGTATGCGATGTTCCCGCTTAATGCTTTACTCCTTTTTTTTATATGACCAATGTGTAAGGGTCCTGTTACAAACTATCCTCCCTTTGTCCTAGCCATGATTGTCTCCATGCTGACCGATTAACGTAATTCATCGCCGTCTCGGCGTGAAATTCCGTCTTTGATATATATTTAGTTCCACCTGGACAGACACAAGATGTATAAACAAAACGTCAAACAACATAAACAACAAGTCACAATGATCGTGGTTTGTCTCAAAGAGACGATGATTTGAGAATTGAGTCAACCAAAAGGAACTAAATGCTCCACCACGCGTGATAAATCTTTATCCTTTACTGGAGGCGTTGGAGGTTTTGTCAGAAACTTTTCTTTCTGAAGGGGGTTATGCCAGGTGAAACATGAGGTACTGAACTGATCTGATCCTATCATTAACACATTATGTACAGGTCAAATGATTTCACAACACATGGATATTATTGTCACTCATTGACTGGAGATGTTTATATCGAAGGAAGAATATATAATTAAGTCAATTGCACGGTTTTATTTGGCTTTTAATTAACATTTACAATTAAAAATGTTATGATATCAATTTAAAGCTAATATTACGCTGTGCAAAATGGTTACAGCCTTGTTGAATTGTAAACAGATAAAGTAAGGATACAGCCGTTCAGAGATGACCTTCAAATATCCTTAGTGGTAAGGATTCGCTATTTATGGAATTATCCTACGTCATATCTCTGTGAGGCCACGTTTGAGTAGCAAAGCATCCTATGATCTCCATTCTTTTAAAGTCTTTTCAAGATCACTTCAACCACCAACTTTGGTGAGAACTCATTTTTAAAATGTGATCGGTAAAACTCGTAAGGTATAAAAAAATAATTAGATTTCTTCCAAACTTGGTATATCATGTTCTAAATGAATGTCTTTAATAGCAGCCAAATTACATAAGCATACCTTTAATCCTTTACACTTGGAAACGTAATGATCAAATTTCCGAAGCTAATTTTTAACGTGTTTTTAAAACGTCTGTATCTCTGATATCCGTTTGCGAGTTTAACAAATTTTAAAGCTTAGTGCTAAGTGACTTGAATTATAAGCTTTAAATGTATATGTGACATCCCTGGTTGAAAGATTACATATGACGCAGTTTTTGGTTTTGAGTAAACAGCATGAAAAAGCATGAAGAGTCAAATTTTCAAAACTGTTATTACAGGTGTACTGGGATTTGACAGTCCTTTCTTTACTAAACGATGAATACTATTGTTAAAATTCATGTTTTTTTTAACATATATTCATTTCAAGTTTTGATCTTTAAATGTCATTAATTATTAATCAAACTTAAAGGCCGCTTTCTCTCAATTCAACGTTTTTGAGACAAAGCAAACCGAAATCATTATAACTTCGTTTATTTTTCATGTAATTTTTTTCAACAAGTTTTTTTTATGTATATAGAATAAGAAATAGTCTCAAACTCAACGTTCAAGATGAGCGACATGTTTGACATCACATATGGTACATGAACACATTTTCTGATTACAACGGTTAATTACAAGCGAAAGACAACACTGCATATTCTTTTGCAACTGACTGTATAATCAATTTGTTTTTATTTATCTCTATGTAAGCTATCTAGCCTGTGATTTAGTTTTTTAGACAGAAGGGCGAGCCTCAATGATCGCGGGATCAATAATTTGAAAGGTACTTTTTCATATTGTCTTAAACGTTCTTCAGAACAAAGGTTGCGTTATTATTATTATTTTCTTTTGACCCCAGTTGACTTTTATGGTTTTAGTTTTATGTGTTTGGAATTATGTTATCTCTTAATTTCAAATTGTAATCAATGCTTTTCGTGGGCGGTGATTGGCTCTTATTTTGTGTGTGGAGGTGGTACATTTTCAAAGATCTATTATAAAATCGGCAAGAATATTACAGAGTTTTTGCCGGAAATTTTCAGATTAATTGCATGAATTTCAACTCTTCCCGGGGTTGATGGGCTGATTACCAACCTCTCCTTTCACTATAATCAAACCCTATGTTTTGCATCACTCAAAATGTCTAGGTAATAACAGCGTCGATATAATCTAAGTCGTGTTGATTGAAACATTAAACCCTCTCAAATTTAACGCTTTATTGAACATTGTTCGGCGTGCTTTAAAACTCATTTTCAAACTTCTCAACGATGTTATCATCAGGATTTACATTCTTTTCTCCCAGCTAATTAAGGGTGAAGAAATCAGATCCAGAAACATTAAAAATACATTGTAACTCAATACGTGCTTTCGCCCGCGTCATCAACTCATTAAATTCTCAAGAGCCCTACAATTTTCACTCCGGGAATCCCCCTTGTGTCAAGCTTGTCTAATGTCTAGCTCATCATTCTTCCATGCTACTTAAACATGAGTTTATTATCTTTTGGGAAAAATGAGGAAAATGATTCAATGTCATTCTGACCTTTGTACGATATGTTTGTAATGTTGGTTTTTATGATGTTTTATTAGTGTAATGTCTATCATCAGACGTTGACTGAAGATGGTGGTGAAGAGGTAGTGTTGGTTAAAGTTATAGTTAGGTTATAATTGAGACGTTTATTCTCCCCTCTGTCTTTCTTTCAGTCAGTCATACTTTTTTTCTAATATTTTTAAAAACACTTTCTATTTTTGTTCTTCCTTCCTTTCCTTGCTCGTATGTTTCTTAATTTCTTGTTCTACTTCTTATTTTGTGTTTGTTTGTTTCTTCCCTTTTAAGCCTTCCCTAAAACAGATACCCCCACTGCTCGCACAGAACTCACATAAAATACAGCAGTCGAATTTCAGATATATTATATCATTAGAGTAACAATATGTGTGAAAGTGTTTAGCTCTATGGTATAATCTATCATCTGACCTTGCAACCTACATGTCACCTGACAGTAGAAGTGACACCTCACACAGACTTATATCCCTAGCAGGCGCGTAGCACGTGGGAATGTATCCCCCATTTTAGTCAAAATGCTTAAAATTTTAGTCAAAACGCACAATTTTTAACTTATTTTCAAATTTTTGGCCGCTCCGCCATTGGTTTTACACAAAACAAATGTGTATACCCTTTTTTTCAAAATTCCGACCACGCGCCTGATCCCACGTTAATCAAAGTGTCAAAAACATCTTTGTGTCTATTATCATTGGTGCACTGAGATGTAAAACACAACCTCTTTGCTATTAAAATAGTCTATAGATGTGATCTTTGTTTTATGTTCCATATTATCATCTGAGTAAGGAGAAAATGGATAATAGACTGATGATCTTTTTCATAATTTACCTGACTTTTTCATATTTTCTTTTGTTTCTGCCAATTTACTTAAAAGGATTGGAACAAAGAACAAAAAAGGAGAGAGAAGGAGACAATTACAAAAAAAAATATTTGTAAACTGGGGTGAATCATTTGAAGGTCGTTAACTATATAATGTCGTCTCATTTATTACAGTATGTTGTCTGAGTTATATTTTATGAACATTTGTTTGGCATTAAGCATTAAGTCTGAACAGATTTATCATTAATCATTATATGTGTTACGTTGTCGTCAAGAATCTGACTGCTTATATTTACAACATGTCAATTATTTTGTTACATTTCTAAGACGTGTTGCTGTTTTTCTAGTGTTTTGTGTGAAGGTGTGAAGGTGTGAAGTTAAATGTCATAGATCTTTATGTTTTTGTTGTCTGTGGTGGCAGGATGACATTGATTATGAAAAGAAATATTTTCAGGTATTTCTGCTCGTTCTTGTGCCTCTTTTTACATTCTGTCTGCTGTCAACCTGTCTTAGTATCTTTATGGCGTATTCTCTTTTCGTTGAAGATCTCTCGAACTCACGTTCTCTCTCCTTCTTTTCTGTCTATCATCTGCTGCACTGTTTGACAGGAAAATAAATATTTTGACATATTGTCAAGCTCGTAGCAACCTTGAACTTCTTGTTTTGAGTATCACAGCGACCCTTAGATCTTTGACAAATAGAAAACACCAAAACAACTCTTTTACTTGGGGTAAGATCAAAGGTTGCTTTGCAGCCCCGCAGGACTCAATAATCGGTTCTTGTTTTTATGATCCTCTAGAAACAAAATGTTGCTATCACAAAAAAACGAAGGATATTTTTTCACATAACAATTGGATTAATACTGCGTATGAAAATCAAGTGCATGGTAAAAAATATGACACCTCTAGACAGTGTTGTGTTCGAGTAGTTGGGTGACTACTCGAGTGAAGTAGAAGTAGTTGGCAATTTAAACTTCTCGAATACTACTTGTGTAGATCCTTAACAAAATCTCTCGAGTTCAGTAGTTCATTAACAAATATCTCAAGTAGCACTCTGGTACTAGCTACGTCGCTACTCGAGTAGTCTTTAGCAGTTTTTGAGTAGTCTAAAAAGTTGTATACCTCGCGGGGGGACTTAGAACACATAGATACGGCCTTGCATATTGTATGAACAATGTGCAGTGTCAGCAATGTTCATCCTTTTCAAAGAGCCTTAGGAGATAACAAATTGTAGGCGCTAGAATTTGTAAGGTCAAGTATTGTTGACCCATCAACCGATTGTGCACCAATTAAAAATAACCTATCAGTTAAATATCTTTTAGATTAGTGACATTCACTAACCTGTTACCTATGGAATTTGACAGGTGTTTTTGTTTGAGAAATAAGCCTAATGTTATGACATTTTGATTAGTCCTTGAAGTGTGTCACTTGCCCCCTCTATATGCTGTCTGGTCCACTTCAAATACAACGAAGAACAAACAATTGGCCTCTCATGATGTAATTTCACTAGCTAACTTGTTTGACTTAGACACGAGATGTGATCTCAACAAGTTTAATACATGACTCAGCGTGAGCTGTATAATCATATGGGAAGCTTAGAATAGTTATTTCTGATGTAAACACAATGGATTTTGTTAATGCTGTATATATCAATGTGTTATGGTTCAGGCTTAGGAAAAAACAAAAGAAAACACAGGTTTGTTTACAAGCTCTTACTTTTACCTTACTTGTCTATGACCATCCATCCCTAGAGCTTCTCTACTTATATGTCAATGTTAACATTCTATAGCAGATGTAAACTACATGATTATGATTAAGAGAAAACAATTATTGAACCGTTAATCAATGGAAACCAGGATCGATTGCTATTGTTGTTATTTCTATTGTTATGTTTTGTTTGCTTTCTTTAAACCTGAGATAATAAATGACACTAAAGTGGCTGTTTACATTTGTGTGTGTACCTGATCTATGACATACAATTCTACATTATTAACTTGTTTGACTTAGACACAAGATGTGATCTCAACAAGTTTAATAAATGACTCAGCGTCAGCGGTATAATTACATCGGCAGTTTAGTGTAGTTATTTCTGATGTGAACATAATGGATTTTGTTCATGCTGTATATATCAATATCTTATTGTTCAGACTTAGGAAGAAACAAACAAAAACACAGGTTTGTTTACAAACTCTTACTTTTATCTTTCTTGTCTACGGTCATTTTCCTTGATCTCCCACTCCTCTGTCAATGTTAACATTCATTCATAGCTGTTGTAAACTGCATGTTTATGATTGAGAAAACAAAATTTAACCGTTGATTAATGGAAACCAGGATTAGTTATTGGTTGCTATATGTTTGTTTGATTTAAAAAAATCTAAGATAGTTAAAATGACACTTAAGAGACTGTTTTGATTTGTGAAAGTACTTGATCCGTGATTCTCCCTTATATTTTATTTTCTAGTTAATGTTCACATGGCTTAAGATTATAGGGGTGCTATGAAGTTTAATCATCCAAGGCACATCTGGGTGTCTCAATACTCAAGTTTGCCCTAAATCTTTGTAATTTGATTATTTTAACCAGTTTGCCATCAGTAACCCTTTTTTCAAATGTTTTCAAGTTGCCAAATTGACCACGGCCAATGCTGTTTATTACCTTATATCTGGTATAATGGGGGAACCAGAACTTTGAATAGGATGTACAGATTATAATTCCCCAAGCCAACCTAATGCTGGCTACCTGCTGAAGATTGATGCCTCTTTCTATCCTTTCTGGGGAAGACTGTTTTCTTCTTTGTCTTTTGTATACTTGTTTAAGTCTATACTCTGTTGTAATCAGCCTCAAAATGTCTTCATTTGTCATCAAACTGTATAAAAAGAATTTTTGACAATTTCAGATTCCTGCTCACACATAATTGGTGTGCTGATGGAAAGATCACATGAGGAGTGAATTTGAGATATAAACCTCCTCCTGCCTCTCATTACACATATAAACACACACACACTATTGATGGTGATATATTGTTGATTCGACAATTTTATTTTATTATGTTACGCTGACCTCTTGTTAAAAAAATAACAGTTCATTATTTATTTATTTCAGATTTCGGATGTAGTAGTCCCAGGACAAGAAGATATCAGTGCCAAAGAAGCATTACTACTATGGAGTAGAAGAACTGTGGAAGGCTACCAAGGTGTTAAAATACGTGAATTTTCCTCTTCCTGGAGAGATGGCAAAGCTTTTCTCTCTATCTTACACAGAAACAGGTTGGTCAATTATTCATTCCTTCTGTACTTATTCATTACGACTCCTTATCATCATCTGTACATTTATTTATCACAATTTAGGGTTAATATTTTTGGGGAAATTTGCCTGTTTTAAATAGTTTGGTATTAATAGCATCTAAAACAAATAGCTAAATAATGTGTTTTTTTAACAGGGTCTTGGTAAATATTTTCAGCATTTTGAATAATGGCCTCTTGTAGGCTTTTTATATTAGAAATCAAAGTATTAAAATATTGTCATTGTTAGACAAGATCATTGCCTTTGGACCTTTGAAGAGTTTGGAAGTTTGACTTAGATGTACATTTAAATCAAGTTTCTGGTAGATCAATCATAATTTTGAAACAGTAAACAGCTTCTATATCGACTGCCTTATGATTTCCTATATATAAATCCTCACAATATGGATAATTTCAAAATATTTGATGTTGTAAGTTGTGAAACAGATTTTCGTTCTTTGGTTTTCAAAGACTAATAGTTCAAACTTTTGACCTTCAGACCAGATCTGGTGGACATGCGACAGATCAGACACAGCAACAACAACAAACAGAACCTGGAGACAGCCTTCCACATAGCAGAGAAAGAGTTTGGAGTCACAAGACTACTTGATGTAGATGGTAAGTTGTGACACAGCACATATCTTCCCCCATCATCTTACACTGGGATTTAGTGAGAATGTGTACATGCACAAGCTTGGGTCTTTTTGGTTCAGTTTCCAAGTTCAAAGTAGGCTTCACCCTTAATTTCCTGTATGGTTTGGTAAGGGCTTTGGCCTCTTTGGTTCAGTTTGGAAGTTCAAGCAAGGTGTGCTTCTCAATTGTGGGGCAAAATGAATGAATGAATGAATAACTAAACAATTCACCCTGTTTTCCATATAGACTATTACACCTGTTTTAGATTAATATCAGGCAGAAAAGCGGGAAACCCAAGGCCACATGATCAATGAAAGATAACATGGTTACAACAAATCAGGAAATCTCCATAGACTAGGTCAAGTTCACTCTCAGATTTATACCTCTGAAGTATTGACAATTTGATGAGTTTTTGATGACTTTTAGACCAGCTGTTTATTTGTGATGCAATATAACTACTGTAAAATCTCTAGCGAGACATGTATCTCCCCTCACCTCCTCAAACTCTTAGCTCAATTTGTGGCAATTGATTTCAGCTTCCATTTTATTAACTGTAAATGAAATGTTAGTAAAAATCTCAGGTTAGCGTGATATGGCCAGGCAAAGCTGTGGTGTTCTCTTTATCTATCAGTCTGTTGGCAATAAAAGAGGATACATGCTTCACTGCTCTCTCTAGTTCTGCACAGAACTTTTTAAGGATGTTTTTTTAAAAAGATGAGTCATATGAACATATTTTTTCTTTGCCTCAGGCAGAAAGAAGATTTTGCTAAAAATTAGAAAAGAAACTTTACAGACCCATGACAATAGGACTTAAACTCACAGCAATTATTTCTATTCCATGACAGTTTTTTGGTGATGAATGGCTTAAAGCATGGTTTTTGGACTTGATTACCTCTCTTCTATGGGTGCATTTTTCCGTTCATCTATCATCAACCTCATAACCATCCATATATCATAAATTAAAAATTGTATTGAGGTTATCTCCCTTTCAATTTGTTTATTTCCAACACTGCAGCCTTGGCTGGTGCGTATCCTAATTGCTTAGGTATTGAATATAAGAAAAGAAAATATTAAGATACAGCAGGGAGGACAGATAATACATGTGATTTGACATGATGCATGTATAATGGCACTTCCTTTCCTTTATGTGCATTTGTAGAAGTGTTGATGGTCTACTCTGCACTATGTGAACTTTTGCCTTGAATATGTGCGCAGACACCCTACAGGATTGTATTTTATGTTCTTTGCTTTTGAACATGCTTCTTTGCTGTATCAGTGCAAAGAGTAGGTGTCCGTAGGACTTTAATCTCCGAAGTTAAATAATAAGAAATTTAGACACAGGTTCAGGATCATTTTATTTTTATTTTGTGGTCCTAGAACCATTTGTAAAATTTTAAATTAGTATTGTTGCATGTTTGTGAAACAAGATTTATAAATTGTCAAATTCTTTTGTAAATAACAACACAGAAATAAGGTTAACCTCATTTAATAAAACTATCAAAGCATGTTTGACCTTGTTCTCCAGTGACTCTGATACGGCTGGCCTTTGTTGTTTTCCTCTTTGATTGCTACCTTAACGCAGGCATAGTTGTGCTTTATATAAGTTATAAGAACTAAAGAAGGCAAAAGAAGATATTTCTTTGATGGAATTTTGTTTGATCACTCCTCTGCTTTTATTTTGTGAATCATGGAAATTAACCGGAATTTTTTCCACAAATCACAGCCAGTCTAAAAAAGGTGCTAACGCAGTAACTTGTAGTAGTTTTTTGCTTTCAGCAAGCAACATTGCACAGACGCAGAGACACTCGTTCATCTTTAATTAAAACACTTACAAAAAATTGTTTCACTGTATATGATTATGCATGCCAGTCTTGTGCTGGTTAACAAATTTAAGCCAACAAACAAATAGAAATAGAATATATTAGATTTTTGCCTGCTGTCAGTTTCTTTCTTTTTAATGTAAGCCAAATAAAAAGCCCTTGAATGTTAAGTCAGCTATGTACATGAAACTGTCATCTGAATACCCTGTTATCTAAGTAACCTGGTATATGTTGTTAAATATCTCCTTTTGACATTGTCTGAAAGTGTGAAACTGTCCTCAAGTTGTACTTGATTTATAATGATTTACATTTGTGATATAAAGCGTGTGTTGTCTGAATTGTAAACTGTGACCTTTGTGTTGTTGACATCAACCATATCATTTTTTTGTATTAACATAATTACATTAACAACATTATAATACATGGCTAATTGAGAACAACACAGTGTAAGGAAGAAGCACCAGCTCTTTTCAATGATCATTTTTATATTTGGATGAACATTTCACAGGTATATCAAAATGAACCTTGCTGTGCCGTTGAGGTTTAAATAGTGTGAAATGATTTTTACCTTTTATTTAAATTGCAAAATTTCTTCAAGATTTTATTCTTTTATTCTTTAAATGAAAATTTGTATCTACAAAGATCTACCATCTAGTTGTAATGGTAGTATTGGATAAGCATTATGAAGAAAGAAAGACCAAATGTATATCAGTAGAAAAGCTCATATTAACCTTGAGTTAGGTCTTATTACACATTTAAGTGAGATCATACTTATCTGCGGCAAAAACAAACAAATGTTGTGTACTGGTGATCAGCATCCTTAGAACAAAACATGCAGTTACACTCATATTACTGGCAGAAATTGTTTGCAGACACTCTTAAATATCTAATGGTAGAGATTTTTGTTATCAGTTTCTGTTGATATTCATATTAAGTTAAGATGCCAGAATTCAGCTTATCAATGTGCTCTACACACCACTTTTAGTTTATTATACACTTACTGTTGATCTAAGTCAAAGTTTGACTTATATAACTGGTCACAGTCATATAGTCCATGTAACACTTCACTTTTTTCAAAATATTATATAATATGTGCTTTGAAAGGTTTTGATCATTTATTTGTTTGCTTTGATTTCCTATTTGAATATGTCAGGGTTTATATGAAAACGTTACCCACTATACCAGAGCTTTTGTTGTACTATAATTTGCCATTCATAAAAAGACTTTAATACTCACTTCCTTAGTGCATTCATATCGACTTAGTGATCTTGTCCTAGGTTGCCAGTTTCTGGTTTGAATTTGATTAAGGCCTGATGTTTTTTTTCTATTCGAAAGAAACATTTGCAAACTTGCCCCATTCAACCAAATAAAAAACGGGCCCAACTATAGACTTTGAAATTTAGTTTCAGATTTCTAAAGCAGCTTCCTTGTTCTATTGGAGTCAAAAGTGATAAGATAATTGGAAGTGTTTTTCTTGACACCTCAGCTTGACTGTGCAGTTTTGATTTGATTATCTCAGAAGATTGTCTTGGTCTGACAATAAACCTATTTCCCTGTGTTTACTTAACACCATTACATTATTCTTATAGATTATTTGATAAGCTTCACACACAATGTAATATTTGTCCTTTCCATAACACATAAACATGTGATAAGATCAAGAATCTCTAAAAACTCAGTGTTCAGCACTCTTAAA
Organism: Clione limacina; assembly: GCA_032362205.1. Lineage (NCBI taxonomy): Eukaryota > Metazoa > Mollusca > Gastropoda > Pteropoda > Clionidae > Clione > Clione limacina. Next base: position 19,775 of record JAUUEB010266480.1, on the reverse strand, counting down.
TCTACATGATGCCATGCTTGGTTGATCATGTAACACAATCTATCAGCTGAAGGTTACAAAGTTACACATGGATGGTTGCAGCCTTTGTTGCACAACTACGTATTGTACATTTAACACTTAGGTTTGCTCCTTTGTTGTGTCTTAGTAGACCTTTACCTAATTTTATATGTACATTTTTTATGATACAGTTTTAAAAGTACATGTAAACTATATTTTAGAAAATGATTTGTTGAGCATATTAAATTATTTACTTTTACCTGTGAAAAAACTTAAATTAAAGTTTGGAGAGAAAAAAGTATTAAAGTAAATGCTGATTGATAATAATGATTTAATGTGTACAAGCATGGGAAATGCTTCAGATTTTGTTGGAAGAGTTATTAAATTGTAAAGTTAAGGAGAGAAAAATGGTGCGCAAAGTATCTCTTTTCCTCACTGTGTCATCTTTAATCAGTTATATACTTGAGGTTCTAGACAAGATACTTGCATGTAATTGAGCATGTAATGGTGCCATGTGTGTTAAGAGGCTGGATCCTATTTTATCAAAATAAAATGAAGAGTTTATACATCAATTTAATTCAGTAACATAATTGAATTTATGAAGATGAATTGCATGAAATAAGAAAAAAAAATTACAAACAGGTGTAGAATAAGAAAAGGGTAATAACACAATTTGATATTTGTGAGTTTTTAAAAAAAATGCAGGAACACAGATGTATTTTATTATTTATTTCTCCTTCTTCAAAGCAAAGAATCCTTATTGTTCATTACAGTTAGTATGTTATGTCTGTACTTGTATATTATGTAAGATAAAAATGAACTGTAGTTTAAGTGTTTTTGTAGCTTCAATTCAAATCTATTAAAATTGTTTGTTAGATATTTGCAAGTTTTGGTTAGAAATCTTCATTGGCACATTTTGCAAAGCTGAATGATTCTCTCAAAGAATGCTTATCACCGATATTGATGTAGTAGTGGTTGTGGTTATTGTCTGTTGTTCATGCATGGAGCATTAATGTTGACCAACTACATTGTAAAAACAGTTGTAACACTTTAGTTCAAATGAGGCAGCAAAAAGGCACAAGGTTGGTCTGATCAAAAAGCTGGAATAAGTTTGAAATTTTAGTAAATCAGTTTTTCTTTTGCTTCTTTGCTTACCATTTTCAACAAAATTAAATGAGAAATACTGTAAACAATTTCAAACATCTTTTGAAAAACCATTTTTTTTTTTAATGTTTTGATTATATTTCATTTGAGAAGTTTTTTATGTTTTATATAATAATAGTAAGAAAAAGAGCTATCAGAAAAACTCAATGTAATTAAATTTGCAACACTACTTACGAGTCTGAATTTGATATGACAATAAGTACTGTCCAATTTAGTTGGACTTAAATTGGTTTGAGTCCCAATTCTGGCCTTTCCAAATTGAAATTTGAGAAGTCAATTGAAATAGAGTTAATATGTAATTTTGAATTGTCCTTACTTATTCAAATTCATTGCTTTATGGTAAGAAAAAAAAATGGTATGTACATTCTCATGATTTTAATTGAAATGATTAAAAAAAATTCAAAGTCCCAAACAGAATCAAATTGTCATTGGTTTGATTTTCCTGACTAAAAGCACTCTCTTTTCAATGTTTTATTGATTTTTGAAGTAATGTTCATTTAATTTTTCAAGCAAAGCTTAAGGGGATCTCATCTGTCAGCTTTGTCAGCTTGGGGAAAGTAGTGAATTGTTAAACCCTTTCCAATCATGCTGTCAATCAAACCTACAACTGGAGTTCTGGGTGGTTTTTACAAAGACAGTTGTCAACCCTTAAATGCCTGTTTTTGAATGAATGAATGAACGAACAATTGAATGAATGAATGAATTATCTTGTAAAAGCTTAATTCCAAAATGACTTTATACCCCCTCCTCTGTTGTGTTTATAGAAGAATAACAATCCCAGACCTGGAAAAAGTTTTTTTCTTTCTGGGATCCTGATTGAACACGCAAATATTTTCTGCGAACAGTTTATAGTTTTTTTAAACCATGTTTTTATGCATGACCATAAGAGGTAACATACACATACTTTGCCAATAGATGTTTAAAAAATGATTGAATTATTATATAGTTATCCTATCATTGTAGCAAGATTATAGTTTAAACAGTTATTAATGAATATAGCAATTATAGCATACATATTCACAACCTACTGCTTGAAATAAAACTATGTTTTCAAAATACTTGCTTACATCTAAGACATGAATGGGAAGTTTTTTTTGGTATTCATCATTCTTTTCACCACATTTATTGAAACACCCTGGCTAGACTAGACAGTTTTTCATCCACTGTTTTCCTGAATAAGTGCCAGCTGCCTCCTCTGCTGGCCCAGTAAGAATGCAACAGAATCACTCTTGGCTAAATTTGTTTCATTGACAGCTATCTCAAACTCCTCTATGATTGACTCTTCATCTGTACTTCATCTTATGTCAAAGTAGTTTTCATATCTACCTACAAATGATTCTAGAACACTTTCACAGCTATGTTTTACTGTAAATACTACTGCCAAAGCTTCCATTATCATTTCAATTTTCATGAAAAGCTGATTCCCTTGGTAAAAAAAATGAGAATGAGGTCTTTACTGCCTATTTTTGCAGCTGTTCTTTTTTAAACTTTTGGTTATATCTCCAAATCTTTGCACAAAAAGTCTAAATTCAGATTTCAGTTATCATCTTGAAAGAAATTTTCTTTTTGGATACCATTTGATAGACATTTTCTTATTTAATAATTCAACAGAAAGGTTCTTCTTGAAATTTTCTTGTTGCATATATATAATTTGATAGAATGTTTCTACTCCAATAATTTGACAGGAATTTTCTTCTTGAAGGATTTGAAAGAAATTTTCTACTTGAATTTTCCTTCTTGGATATTATTTAACTTAAATTTTCTTCATGAATAAATTGACACAAACTTTCTTGTTTAATTTTTCTGATTGCATATTATTTAAAAGAAATTTTTCTTTGTGGAGAATTATTTGGCAGAACATTTTCTTATTAATAGATAATATTATAGATATTTTCTTGAAACAATTTTTGCCAGAAAATTATGTATTCTGTAAGAGAAGAAATTACAAAAGTAATCTGGGTGAAGGATGTTGCAGAAACATTGAGATTCACGCCAATAACGCGAAAGAATTGGCACAAAAACTTTCTGCCAAATCCCAATCCCAAAAAAAATTTCTGGGATCTAAGATCCCAGGATCCCGCACTTTTTCCAGGTCTGAACAATCCTATGGAAACATGATTTTTTAGTTTTTATTAATAATTTTTCCTTTTCTAGTTTTCATCTTTTATTTTAGCTGTTCTACTTTTTTCTTTGGTAAAAAGTTTAATTAACTATCAAACAAGACAATTTTACCTTGTGTCTTCAGATCTGCATGTTATTGTTATAGCTCTTCTAAAAGTGAGAGAAATTAGCAAGAACTGTTAAGATTTTAGTCTTTGTACTTTTTGTGTGTGATATGAATGAATCAAAAGCTCAGTGAGCAAGTGGTAAATGACAAGTGGCTTATAGTTTTAAAAAACAATGATAGGCCCGGATAGTTGTTATTGGGTGACCACTGTGGTGTATCCTTGATCAAAATACGCTTATAGTAGATTATATTATCTGCCAATCAAAAAATGTATGTTATATGTGGTTTGCACTGCACAGCAGCAACTATTAGTAGCAATGTTTAGTGAATGTATGGGACTGAGGTGATCCATAATTGATAACTACTATACTAGTAGTTTAGTGAATGTTTTATTGATGTTATGTATTTGTATAACTTATTATGCCAGTAATTAATGCATTCTATGCTTTCTTATTTAACTTATTGTGTCATGTATGATTCCTGCCATTGTATATCTCATAGGTAGTGTACACAAATGCATAGAATTATTTTTTATCAAAAAACATGGAGCTGAATTATTATATTTCACTTGTCTGTTGTGACATTTTTCTTGTTAAGTTTTGTTTATGAATCCATTATCATTTTAAGGAGAATTGGCTGTTTATAACTTGTTATAACATTTATTTCTCCATCAGATGTTGATGTGCCACATCCAGATGAGAAGTCAATCCTCACATATGTCTCCTCTCTGTATGACGTGTTCCCTCAGGTGCCTAGTGTGGAACAGTCTCTCAAAGATAATGTGAGTTGAAATCTAAAAAAAACTGTTCTGTATATTGTTCTTTTTAGATTTAATTTTTAAGTATTCTATCATTTAATTATCTTTTAAACAATTTTCCTTTTGTCAAGTTATGGCTGGTTTAATGCATGAGCACTAAGAAAGTTGATAAATGATAAACATGTGTTCATTGCCTTTGATTAAGCGTTGTATGCCATTGAGTCAATTTGGATATGTAATAAAATAATGTATTTGGCTTTAGTGATACACAATATGCTAGATTTACACTCATTAGTCTTTTGAAAATAAGAACAAGCAGTTTGAAAGAACTTTACTCAATAGGAAAAGCTCAAATGAAAAATGTATCCTGTCATATACATGAATTTTTTTTGTATTGATGTTACTGCTCTAACATCATAACCAACGTCTAATTTGATGATTCTATTATCACTGTTCTATCTGGCCACCAGGAACGACAACTTAAAGTTGAGGAGTACCGTGACCTGACATCCTCCCTGTTAGCCTGGCTCAAAGATGCCATCAAACTCATGTTGAGCAGGAATTTTCCCTCTACACTCATAGAAGTCAAGGTATGTAGGGACAAAGTTTTCAGTCATACAATTTCGAACATTATCCTATGTGTGTACAGTTTTTTTTTAAATATTGCTGTAGCTCATATGTTGTAATTTTCACTTTCTTCATTTCATAATCTGTTTCACATTAATAAGGTTCATGTTTTAGATTTAATTGGTATAAGGAATAACAAGTAAACCTTAATACCACCAGTCTATAAAGACAAATATGTCTTACACAAACCTAGCGTTAAACTGTGACTCCTGGAGAGCTGCTATTTACATTGCAAACAGTCTAACCCATGCACCATGGAAAAATAGACTTTAAATGGATGATGATGATGAAACCAGTCTGCCTTTGGTATGTATTTCCTCAAACCAGAAAGATATTTTAATCTAGTTGTAGTATGTAGACTTTAAGCAGGGCTTTCATATTTCTGCAAAAGCCTGTTGATATGATAGCAAAAATATCACTAGGGAAAAAGAATAGTATATTAGCTGTTACCTCTTCCTTGTTAGGAAAAGAAAGACTGTGTAATTTTGTGATAAAATTATAACTTTTACTTTTCTAGAATATTTTATTACTCTTGTTATAAATATAAAGTTTTCAATATTGTTTCCACAGGCTCTACATTCAGATTTTAGCAGATTCAGATCAGAAGATGTTCCAACAAGGTTAGAAGCAAGGAATCGTGCTGTGAGACTTTTTGAAGAAGTACAGGTAAATATTTTAAAGGAACAATTGTTTCTGAGGTGGAGTCTTCTTGTACCTTTCTACACCTTGTTTTGGCTGTACAATTTTAATGCAATATTACATTGAAAAATACTTATAAATTTGAACTTTGGGTTGTGACGAGAGTTAATGACTCATTCAGTCATATTTGCTTGTTTGGAAAACTCTGCATTTCTATGACAAATTTCAAACAATGCTTTGTTTGTTCTTTTGCATGTTAAAAAATGGTTTGAAAAGAAATTTTATTTTTTTATACTGTTGTAGAGAAAAATCTGAAATTAAGAACTGCTTTTTGAATTAATTCCACCTATAAATCTTACAAGCTATTGCTTTTTATTCTTATTTGTCTCAGTGTAATTTCTATGATGGTTTGGTTTATTCAATCTTTTGTCATAAAGTGGTTTGATCTAAATAGTTTGTGAAAGGCAATTTTAAGATTTATTAAAACCCAATTTTAACTCTGATTTAAATTCTTTGTCTACAGAGCTTAACAACAGACCCATCTCACATGAGTATTGAAGATGAACTACTTCCTCACAATATTATGCGAATGTGGAGTCGCTTTGAGGCCTCGATGCAGGAGAGAGACATGACCCTACAGTCAGAGGTTATAAGACTAGAGAGGCTACACAGACTTGCAGACAAGGCACAGAGAGATGTGAGGTTCAATGAAGAAACTTTGGTTGACTTGAGCAGACGTATTGATGACACAGCCAGAGGCATGGATGTCATGCACACATTTGAGGCAAAACGTAACTGTGATGCTCTAGACCGCGGCCTCAAGGGTGTAGAAGAAGCTATTCGTGGTCTCTATCGGGATTGTCAAGCACTGCAGGATGGTAATCATCCTTATGCAGAACAACTGTATATAAGGTTTGTTAAAAAGATTTTGTTGATATTGATTTTTACAAATATTATTTTTAAGGAAAATGAAAGACACTGCAGAAGAGCTTTTGATCATTTTTCTTGTTTATATTCTGTCATATCAAATGTTCTTATTTAAAAAAAAAATAAGATTTTTTTTATTAAGTCAAGCAACATTTTTTCTCTTTTAAATCCTCTAAGTCTCATATGTCAACTGAAATTGGTTTTCTTTTAAGTGCTTTTTGTGAATGTTTGTTCTAGCTTTATATATTTTTGAGAGAATCATTTGCCTCAAGGACAAGATTTGAGTTTGTCAAATAAGTGACACTTTGTGGCTTTGCAATGTGGAAAGTCTATCAAGCATGTATGAAGATACACCAGTTGCTAATGGAAAAATCTCAGGATCAATTGGGTGTACATGATACAAAATGAAGAGGTGTATAAAAAAGCAGACTGAGTACCAATTGTCTGTGCAATAGAAAAGTGAACTTGGATAGGGCACACCCTCAAAATAAGACTCTACTTTCAGAAAGAAACTATTGGATAAATGCATCAGGAATATGAATAAAGGGAAGGTCCGGTGTAGACTAGTAATGACATATATGTTTAGGAGTGATGAATCCAGAAATTCGCAAAGGTGAGGGTGACTGTGTTAACTAAAGTTAGCTTGAGGGCTATTCCAGGACAAGTGTTAGAAAAGCTTAATTGATTGATGAATTTATCTTATGAGAACTATTGACATTTCACAATAAACTTTGTCTCCCTCAGGGTATGTGATCTCCAGACTCGTGTATCTGAACACAAGAATCATCTGTACAGTCAAGTTGTCCATCCTTTACTGAGTCGATCACAGAGCACTGAGGACCAGTTCACTCAGTCTCGTGTTAGATCTGTGTCCTCAGTCAGTCGACTGAATGAGAGTAACCCAGCCTTTAGACATATACAAGACTGTTTAGAGTGGGTCGACCTTAAACAGGTAATTATTGGCTGTTGTTGGTGAGGCGTTTGACTTTGGTTGCAATCATTGTGTTATTTAAAGTGTTGCTTCATAGACATGTCAGTGTTTCCTGTTATATTACTATGATTTCAACTCCTTGCTTGTCTCATCATGTTACATGGTTAAGTAAAGTTTAATTCCAGCTCAAATTATAACTAATACATGTGATAATTCATAAAAAAGTAAAATTTAACATTAACCATCTGGTTGTGTTTAAGGCTCATCGAAAGCTTTAATTCATGTTAGTTTTTTGTTTTTATGAGAACATATTCAAAATAATCATACTTTTAGTTATATAATTTTTGATAAACCTAACCTGGATCAAAAATTATATTTATACTTGCGGTATGCCGTTAGAGACTCTCTGGGACGACAAGTACAACCATTCTGGGACCTTTTGAAACATATACTTTTAGTTATACTGTAATATCACCTGATTTGGGTGTTACACTTCGTCTGTAATTTTTAGTTAATTCATCTTTGTTTTGTTTGTTTTATGGCTTTTTTTAAAGTGAGTTGAATTGAGTCTTTAACAGCATTTTTGATTATCTCAATTTTTAAAACGAAAGATATTAATTAAATTATTTCTTTCCCTGTACACAGAGACAGCTAGAGGCGGCAGAATATGATGCTGATGTGTCTCGAGTCCATGACCATTTGGCTCAACACAGACAAGAACATGACCAGGTGCAAGCATTCCGAGCCCGTATTGACAAATGTATAGCTGATCGGGTAAGTCCTATATTATATCTCTGTGGTACAAAGGGTTTGATTAACAAGAGACTTTAGCTAGGATAAATTCTGAGTTTTTCCAGGCAGGTGCGAAGCCAGGATTTTGAAATGGGGAGAAACAACCTTGGATATTATCTAAGCAATGACCGCAAAGTGGCCAACATTTTTAAAATGGTTCAAAATGGTCCAAATTAAGAGAATTTTTTATCTAAAATGGGAAGAGGGGGGGGGGACTTTTTTCCTTTTTTTCCAGGGATTTTTTATTATATATGTTTTATTTCTCAGTTTGATTGTTTTCAAGACAATTGGTTTGTTACATAAACTAAAGAATTGATGGTTGAAAGATTTCTTGTTGACTTTCTTTTTTTAGTATTTAAATTGAAAAGACATATTTAAGAATTGTAGTAATACAACAATATATATTTGAAAATAAAAATTCTGCCAGGAGCGGGATCTGAACGCTTCATCTTTATTCTATTTATCACCTACTTTTATTCTTTTGATGATTTTTGATTGGTTAGTATGTAGAAGTGTTTTTCATAGAAGTGCAATTTCAAACCACATTATAGCTTGGCTGGGTCATACCTTAGAATTTGAAACAATTAACCCATGGTTACACTGGATGCCTGTCATTAAGGGATGCTTAAGACATATGTCAGTATACTATGACTGGGAATATTGTACATGTAGTGTTACTCCTAGGAGTATGCATGGCAGCACAGACATGGTTTAGTTACACTGTGGGTTGATACAATCTAAGATATGTTTATTGAGATCTACAACTGTTACATATTTTTAATGGAGTGTTAACAGTTTGCATTTTCTCTTCAGGCTACCCTTTCTCCAGAGGATCAAAAAGTATATACAGAAAATCTATCTAAAGTAGAGGTGGCCTATTCACTACTTTCGGTAAGTTGTTTTTTAATGCTGTAACATTAGATTATAAAAATAATATTTTATTTTTAAGATCTTATAGTTTTTAAAATTGTTAGGTTCCAACAACAATGGTCCATGGAAATCTTTATTGAAATTGTTCTTATAGTTTATACAGTAGTGATATTCTGTCAAGTACCTGGACATGCAATCAGGTTGGAATAATTCTCCAATTCTTTAAGGACCTAAGAGAACCTGGGATGAGTGCGTGCAGAATAATCGGGTGGTGATGGGCATGACTGCCATCAACCCCTGTGACTGCCTAGCTTGGCATGGGAGATTGAGACATGTCAAGCGGGCCCTCTGTAGAGGATTAATCCCGACCCGTATCAAATATGGATATGATGATAATGATATAAGGCTCTTTCAAAATTACTTTTTGTTAAGAGCCAAGGCTGTTAAAGTAAGATTTCATTTCACAGACTGTTTGAATATTCATTTTTATATGCTATGTTTCAGAAAACTTCCAATCGTCGATTGCGTTGTTTAGATTCTTTGAGTGACTTCCTGCAGCAGGCTACAGCTGAGCTACTGTGGTTGAGTGAACGAGAAGAGACAGAACTCTCCCGTGACTGGGGTGCAAAAGACATGAACTTAGCAGAACTTGATGAACATCACAAGGTTTGTTTTCATATCTTTTGGTAGCTTCACTTGGTTGTCCTAGCTATGGAGATGATAAGCTGAAAGATTAAAGTTTGGAACCTAAGCATGATATATCAGCTTATTCAAATATCATGGATATACTAGCACACTGACTTGGCTGCAGCGTGTACCACTTATAATGTAGACAAAGTTGTTAAGCATGAATATGAAGTTCTTGTGTAAGCAAATTAATTGTAGAAAAACCAAATCAATCAGATGGAATTGATAATTGAAGAGAAAAATCCACTTGGATAAAGTGCAGTTGAGAAACTATAGTTTTTTTTACAAGAATTCATCATCCTATAAGATGCATATTTATTTTATGTTTAAAATCATTTCTGGCCCTCTGGAGCCAATGAGCCATCATCGCTTCTCATAGTGTAAAGAGAAAGCAGACATTACACATAGATTAAAAACTTTATTAACTACAGTGAACAATGATTGCTTTGGCTTAGAGTGATAATTGCTTTTTCTTCACTCATAATTGACATACATGCACTTAAGGTGTTAACAAAAATTGGCGAAGAGAATATTGTGATCTGTGTTGTACGTTATTCAAAGTACTCAGGGTTTCTACTTTTATTTAATCATCACTGATCAATGTCTCTAGGAAAAAATCTCAATAGTTTTATAATTTTATTCATTCTTTTTTCTTTTCATATATCTTATATTAACGCCCCCTTGTTTCAGTCCCTTGTACGACAAATGGAGTCAAAAGAGGGACAGTTTAACTCAGTACAAGAAAAAGGAGGCGCTATGATTCTGGACAGACATCCATGTGCAAGAACAGTTGAGGTAATTTTTTTTTAAAAAGATTTTTTTAAAAAAATGAACAGATATTCAATAAATTATTATCACCTAGCATGTTTTAAATTTGTTCTAATGAGTTAAAAGGGCTTAGGTTAAAGATGGTAATGTGAGGCCTGCCTTTCATGTAACTCATTGTAATCCAAGGGCTTATTACAAAATAAATAACAAATAAAGAGGTTATTAGATGATGGACATGGTGAATATTACACAACAGATTTTTAAATTTAAGAGGATATTTATTGCCTTACAAGTATAGCTGGACAAGGTCATATCGAACAACTTTAAGCAGGTTTGCTGTGACATTGACTATCTACATGAATGGGGCACTGAATATCGACTTTACGATCAAAAGTGTTGTTTTAATTTTGATTCATATAGAAACTATTAGACATTATTGCTGAGTCACTGTAAAAATAACATGTTTACACTATGAATGAAGTATTAAGTTATATTTGTTTTTGATAAAGATTCTGTCGCAGTCAAGTTAGGGCAATAAAATCTTTATCAAAAGTAAATATTACTTATTACTTTTATTCATAGTGGATATGCGTAAACATGTTATTTTTCAGTGAATCAGCAATAATGTCTACAAGAAAAGCATTCTGTGCCCAAATTTACAATCTACCAAGAAAATATAGAAACTATTTCTTTTTTATTTAATGACAATCTGTAAAATTGCAATTCACTATAAAAAAAAACACACAGTAAACTAAACCGAGCAGAGTGCAGAGCTGGCATGGTGAATTAGTGAATGTGCCTTGTGTGTCTTGTAGCATTGTTGTTAAGTTAAAAGTTAGTGCTAACTCATGCTCATGAAATTTGGAATTATCCATTCACACAGAAAAAAGATATGCACAATAACCTTGTTTCACTGTATTGACTGACATATGTTTGGGAACAAAAAACATCAACCTGTTGTTTTTCTCTTTAAGTCTCTAATGTTTATGAAATAAATCTATATATATCGCTAGTGCCAAACATATTTGTTAACAACATGTTTAACATTTAATAATATTCCAGACTTTAGGTCAATAATAGTTTTGTGATATAACCTTATTACATGTCTTCCTTCAGGCATACATGGCAACCCTCCAGTCTCAGTGGTCTTGGTTGATCCACCTGACATGGTGTCTAGAGTCTCAAGTCAAACACTGTGTAGAACATAACCAGTTCTTTGAGGAGGCACACCACTGTCAGCAATGGATGGCCAGACACTCAGAATTGTTGCGGAACAGATTCTCAGCTGACAACATTCCTCTTGATCAGGCACAGCCACTTATGGCTGATTTACAGGTGCGGAAGGAAATATTTGACTTTTATATACAATGTTTTTCTGTAAAATGTTGTTTAGTGTGAGAATGGCAGAATGTTTGAAAATATGTTAATAGTTGAGGTATGTGAATTAAAAAGTGTACCTTCTGTCATGGGAAGAATGTCTGCAAAGTTCCCTTAAGATTGTAATTCTCTTTCTGTTTTACTCTTGCTAGAAAAGATTCAAGCTTTAAAATATCAAAGTCTATTAAGTGAAGTAAGAGAGTAATAATTCAAGGGGCAGTAGAATTAGTCTTTTATCCTGTTATTGTGCTGGTTTGGATTTGATTGTAACTGAAGATAGTTATAGTTTTTTTTCTATTGCAGAATTTCTTTCCCATGTAACAACTGTTTAATTGAATATCACTGATGCCATTAATATTTTTAGAATACATTAATCTACAGAAACTAACTGTTTCAGTGTAATATTTCTTTCTGGACCTCTTTTTCTGTTTAATCATTTTAATAGATAAGTTTAAGAATAAAATCATTTCTTTTTCATGTTCATGAGATTTAGAGATAAATCTTTGATGCTGTGTTAAGATATTTTGTGTTTAAAGACACAGCCCTTCTTTTTTATAAATTTAAAACATTTAATAATTTCTTCAATTGCTTTTTGTACATAGGATTTACAAGAACAACTCCGAGAGTATGATCGTCGTGTTTCTGCTCTAGTTATGAAGAGCCATGATATAATCCCCCTGAAACTACGTTCTCAAAAGCTGTCGACACCACTGCGAGTCCGCACACTTTGCCCATGTCATCAGAAAGAGGTCTCGTTACAGAGAGGAGAGGAGTGTTTCCTGGTAAATAACAGTCAAAGAACAACATGGAAGGTAAGATCATCATCAACGTTTATTTTTTACATAAAAGATGATTGAAGATATGGATGAGAATTTGGGAATGAGTTTGTTTGCTTTTTGTGTTTGTTTCGTTTATTCGATTTTAGCTTGAATGTATTCAAGTTTTATTGCTAACTGAATTTTGTGTTAGCATACTGCTTTTATCCACTCATGTTTTTCTGAACACATGTTTTGCTTTAACACTTTGGTGCTTATGTTTGCCTGTGTGGCGGCTGCTATCCATTTTCAGAAATTATTTAGAATGTTAGACAGGGCGACTTTCAATAATTTATCCTCCCTGGAAATGAAGCATATGCCCCTGGATTTTAGCCCTGAAAGGTCCTCATGAAACAAAATTTGTGACAACTGGCAGTTGCCCTGGCTAGAGTGCTTTTGTCGGCTACTCTTCCATCGATTTATAACCCTCAAACGATATTTAAATAGTATCTTGAGGTAAATGCAAGCACTGATAATGAAAAAATGAGCAATAAACAACGTCACCATGTACTATGACCACTATGAAAATCTGTCCGATTGTGGGACAACACTATAAGCAACAACTGGATTTGAATTGCGTTGCCTTAACCGCTCTGCTGCAAATGACTAAGTGTAGAAAAGACATGAATACTAAATTTATGCTCACTCATAGTTGTATCAACGTCAAAATTGTTGGTCAATTTTTGTTGTTAATTGAATTATTCTGTATAGTAAAGCTTGGAGATTTTGGCAAATGGCTTGTTGCTTGATTGAGAGAGAGAGCGGAAGAGATTGAATGAGATATTTTTTGTTTTTTTAATTCTGAAAAATTATTGCCATTTTGAATTTCAACATCTTAGTTTGTATAGCTTAACTTTGATTTTAGACTTGATTAACATTCATATTTCTATATTTCTGTATAAAGAGAAAAGTCTTAAGTACACACCATTGGAAATCTGAAAAACTTATTTTTGCATATAAAAAGTTGTGGCTTTTGGACCCCCTTGCCTCTCTGATGATCAAAATCATTAGGCAAGAATGCCAATGAGAGTCAATGAATAGTTCAATAATTGACTTGACCCAAATTTTGAAAAATGCTTCAATGACCCCCAAAAATACCAGTTGATTAAGAAAATGTGAAATTTAAAGTATTAACACTATTTTTGTTTCCGTTAGTTGGGATGAATGGGGGATGGGTCATATACAAATTGAAGTGAAAAATATCCTTCATTAACTTGGATTGAACCCACGACCACCAGGTTTCATGCCTGATGCTCTACCTAGTGAGCTAAAATGAGAGACGTTATTCTACGAACGATATCTTTACTTCAACCCATACTAGTTACAACTCTCCTTACATGCAGATGTTTATAATTTGAGGGAATTATTCACCCTTTCATCTTGTGATTTTGTGTCAATATTTTTGCAGTAACCGACCCGGTTCACAGTGCAATTAGATATACACCGAGTTCATTTTCTTGTAAACAAGTGTTCTTATTGAACCTATTAATGTTTGTGTTTCAGGTTAAGACAATATCTGGTGTTGAGACTTCAGTGCCGTCTGTGTGTCTCTTGATTCCTCCCCCAAATCAAGAGTCAGTAGACATGGCAAACAGATTAAAACTTCAACATGAACAGTTAGTAAGTCAGTGGAAGACACAACAAAGGCGTGTACGACTAGCAGCTGTCTTTGGTGCCATCAAACTGGTCAAAAGCTGGGACCTTAAGAGGGTGAGTTATTCTCTCACAGTATTGTATAGTGCAAGAAGGTCTTCTCACACTTTGCCCTTTTTCCCATGCTAACTAAGAACAAAATTCTAACCCACTTTGTATTTCTATAACTAATGTGTTGTATTTGGTGTGTATTCTAGAGATTCTAAATATTAAATTAAACTTCAAAAAAATTCAAATTAAGATCTCCATGTCACCAAATAATGGACTCTTAATGTTGGTACCCTACAATTTGAACACTTTGTATTTGGTTTATATTTTTACTCTTTTTAACAACTAGAATAAGATCATGTTTGAAATTGTTTTAGAATATGCAATATACACTTTTTTAATTTTATATATGTTTTTTAAGATTTAGTATGTTCACTGTAATTTGATTCTTTATTTATAAGTAACAACAGTAGTAACAACAAATCAACATTGTTACAATATTTTATACTTTTGGTACAATATTTCATACTTTTGGTACAATATTGCATACTATTGTTCTGTTTGTAATATTTAGTTCATGGGAATGGACACTGGACAAAGAGAGGCTGTGTGGCGTGCACTAAAAGAGGACAGCCAAAAACTGTTAGCAGATTCAGGACCACCAGACAGAGAAATGCGTAAATTGTCAGATGAGCTGCGTCAATGTGAGGCTATTTATGAAGACCTTTGTAACAGAGCTGCTGCAAAAGGTTTGTTCTTGTTTATGTTTCTATAAACACTCAATTATGGCTATTGTCACATGAGATGTGATGCCAGTACACATGTGGCGATCATTAGATGCATAATGCATAGATGTGACAAGTTGGACAATTTGGAGTGGTGTACCAATTCTTTTATATTGGATTAACTTTAAGCACAAAAATAACCATCATGTCACAGTAAGTAGCATGATTAATTTACATTATATTTATTTGTCTTTTTTGTATTTAGTTTTGCTGACTTTGACAAAGATTCTAGGTAATATTTCGTGAAAATTGTCAAACACTGATTCTCTTAGAAAAAATGGCCATTGTGTTTGTCCCAAGATTAAGTGGATGCACTTAACAAGGAATCAGTATATATCGCCTTTCAAGTATGATTGGGGCGTGCACACTGGCATACGATTTCACGTGACATCCTTAGATAGGATTTAGTATTCATAAAATAACAATCCAATTTAATAATTGGATCAATAATTCATTTAATTTTTATTTTTGTCTTCAATTTTTCAAAAGATAAAAGATTTTTTTCAAAGTAAACAAAATCATTCCAATTTGGGATTTACTCAAGAAAAGCAAGTTTGAAAGAATGTCAAAATAGTCTTTTTAATTTGAGCTTCATCATCAGCCAATGAATTAATTATGTTGAATAGTCAGGAGTACCGTCCTGATTTATATGTATACAACTTTTAAGGTGGTTTGTCAATGCTTTA
Organism: Clione limacina; assembly: GCA_032362205.1. Taxonomy (NCBI): domain Eukaryota; kingdom Metazoa; phylum Mollusca; class Gastropoda; order Pteropoda; family Clionidae; genus Clione; species Clione limacina. Next base: position 4,085 of record JAUUEB010266480.1, on the reverse strand, counting down.
CTTTACAAGTTTATTTTTGCTGGGTTCGAAAAGACTTAAAATCCCTCTTACTGCTGTTTTCACCTTAGTATAAGTAAAATGTTTTGGTCTAGACAGACTCTTTACAATGAGTCATCGTAAAGGGTCTGACTAGATCAAAACGTTTGACTCATACTAAGGAAATAACAAGATTCCATATATTTAGTATTGCGATTACCACTAAAGTCCATAAGATTGATACAAAGTTCATCTATAACATTTAAAAAATGTTGTCCTTAAAACATAGGACTGTAATTATGTCCATTATACTTCTAGACTGATAATCAATTGTTGTTTTTATTCTGTTGAACTTGAGATAAAGACAAATTCATTATCTTCCGGTCTCAACATATTTAACAGTACAAAATGTAAGCAAGTTTTTTAAGACCACATTCTTTATTAGAAATATGTTATCTTGTTTTGTGTTATTGCCTTGTGAATAGTACCAAGACACCAATTGCACTCATAAAATGACATATGAAGAGACGCCCTGATAATGAGGCTAAGTCAGATTGTACATTGTTTAGAAATGTGCCAAAGTTCACCATTAGAGATAAGAGAAGTATGCATGTCATAAGATTAGTTTGAATTAGGATTTGCTACAAAGTTATTCTTAATGATGTTATAATTATTTTTCACGCAATCACTCTTGAGGAGCTTATAGGAGGTGTCAATTACTTTTGTGCAAATGGGATTAAGGAATAATAATAACCACAATATCTAACAGATGTACATCAAATGATGTAATTGGAAAGATTTAGAACTAAAAAAAGTGCCTACTAAGGTTGAATTAAGATTTTGTTTGTTCGTCAAGATGACTCTCTTGCGGCTGACAAGTTTTGTCTGATAGTTTCATGGTGTAACAAGTTGTCATAGTGTTTTCCTTGGAATAATTATTAAAGTAAAGAAGGACTTCTATATGAGTATGATTTGATGGTTATGGTAAGGCTCTTGAACTTGCCAGAGTTTTTTATGCTAAACTTTCTGCCTTAATTCTAATGATTACTGAACTGCAAATAACTTGTATTATAAAATGACACACACAATCAATGTGAGCATTTCAGAGGCCATGTCTTCACCACTTGACAGTCTGTGTCCAATTTGATTGATAATGAACTCTTTTTTTATTGATTATTTCATATGTATTTGTGCTCAAATAAGAAAGTGAAATGTTTTCGTTACAAATAATGCCATCACGATATATTAATCATGAATAAAAGTCAAGTTAGGGACTACTTTTATATTTACTCCATGCAATTGCCTTTTTGCTCATTTTGTTTAGTACTTCTTTAGCCTGCTGGAGTGAGTGCCTTTTATCTTTACCATCTATTTACTGGCTGTGTTTATTTATAATGAGACTTCAATTACCTTTCGGAAGGCTGTTATCTTTCCTGGAAAATGTGACATCCTTCGACCAATCAGATGTGAATTTCATTTTCTTCTGGCTATGTCTTACTTTCTTTATCCATTCAATTCAATAATTAACTTTTTTACAGTGAGATATGAAGTTGTCACTCACTGAACTACATCAAGAACAAAGTGTTGTTAATTTTTTATTATTTCTGTGTATTTTCTGTTTCAGAGGGCAAGAGAGCTGTGAGTTCAGCTCAGATTGTGCTGCAGAGAATTGAAGGTATGAGTCGTGAGTTGAACAGCGCAGACCAGCAGCTGTCTGCATTGCTGCACAAACCACTGCCACAGAATAACCTGGCTGTCACTGAGTCTTTCAGATCCTACAGGGTTAGTTGTTCATTTTGTGTTTTGTTTTAAAGATAAGTCCCCTCCTTTTAATATGGGAGTATGGTAAAAAAATTGAAGATTGTCAGCATAGATCAATTTATATATATCTATTGCTTAAAGGACATGATTTTTTAAAAAGCTACAACAATCATATAATATAGATTAACACATATATTCAATTAAATTCAAAATTCAAAATACTTTATTATCCCGAAGGAAATTTGAATGCAGCAATGTTACATACAATGAAAACAGTTTACAAAAGTTGACATAGATTTGAAGCCATATTTCCTAAACACACCAGTCAGTCATATTACAATATATACATAAGCACAAGAGAAACAAACTAATCTACTTTCATTATCAACTAGTGTAAGTATTAATCAAATTATGAATGCATAATCATCAAACATAAACAGAAGATCATTTGGGAGGAAAGAATGAAAAGAAACCAATCATAATATCTTATCGTCTATTGTTTTGAAAACCTCACAGCTGTGGGGTGAAACGATCTTCTGTATCTTTCTCTGCATGTTTTTAAAAACAATATTCATCAATATAGATCAAGCTTAGTAGTATCAGTTAACTGCTGTTGTGTTTTATATTTTCTTGTTTGTTGCAATCATGACATTTTTAGTGGTTAACTATTAATAGTATATTTCTTCATGAAATAAATCACAACAAATACAGTTGAGTTATAAACCTATGAACTTCACTACACAACATCACAACTGGTATGCAGTGAATTAAACTTTGCAGAGAACATAAAGTAATCTGGAGTTAGAGTGCCTACTTTTTAGACAACAGCATTTAAGGTAGTTTGTCATTGCTTTCCTCACCGACTTTACTTTGCTTGACTAAAGAGGTTAGCTACTCATTTTCACAACTTGCCGCAAAGTTGATGGGGGATGATTTTCAAATACAAAATATGGTCGAGGCTAGAGATCGAACCCGCAGTGTTCTTGTTGATAGAACGTCGCTCTGACCAACTGAGCTATCTACACCCCTAAGAAATTAAATAACTTAATTTTTTTGGACATCAATTGACATTTGTTAATTCTATGTTTTTTCCAGGAGTTCCAACTCAAGTTTGAGAAACAAGAACAGGAGATTCGAGTGATACAGACAGATGTTAGGGAACTGAGTCCAAGGAATGCGACTGTGGAGTCTAAACTGAATCTTGTGGTAGAGAAAGCCACTCAGATGAAACATATCTCTTATGTCTATGTAGATAGGTGAGTGCTGCGGTGACCAATCTTTTTGGAAGCTTAACATTTTAAATTGTTTAGTTAGATGTGTTAAGTTTTGACATTTAACATCTGCTATTGAAAATAGCCAGCAGAAAGATCAACAAAATAACAAAGATTGAATTTGAGTAAATTGCTCTTAAAAGTCTAAACAACGACTTGCAGCTCTGAAAAAGATTTCTATTAATTATATTCACTCTGGCATTGACAATAAAAACATACTGAATCTGTTGTGGAACAAGTGACTTTTTAAATCTTTCACTTGGTACTGTTGTCTTTCATGATGAACCTCACGTAAAAAAAAATTATTTTTAAATATTGAGTATTCTGCATTCTTCAATGATGGGTAGGTTTTTCTAGTTATGCCAATTATTAACTGTCTTATGAACTGTTGTTTATAGTGGAAAATGTAAAAAATTCTACTTTTTCTTTTCAAAACAGCTTTGAAAGCTTTGACTTGTACCACATTGCAACAGCAAGTTGTGAAAAATGTTATCTATGATCTTATTGTTCTGTTGTTTGTTTATGTTTCCCAGATTAAAGGGCAGTGAGGCAGTGATTGCTGGTCTCAATGAAATCAAACAGATGATCTCTGAATATGAGAAATCTTTATCTGAACACGAGAACATGACCTCGAATGTTGCTGAACTCAAGACTGTCAAGACAGAGTTAGTCGTGAGTACAGTATTGATCCTTAGTCATTTTAAAAAAGAAAATAATATTGATTTTTTAAAAATATAACAATAAGCATTCTTTTGTTATAGGTCATTGTTTGGAGATTCCAAGAGTGATTGTGTCTGTTGAGATAGAAAAGGACACCTGACATCTGTCAAAGAATGTTGTATAAAATCTGCCTTCTGTGAATTGAATATGTTGATAATATGTTTTTTCTCCGTTTAGCTTTTAGAATGATGGTTTAATATTTTACCAATGATTGTAATGAGTAAAACTGCCATTTTTCCCCGATCACAATTTATTGTGACTCGGGGTATATTTTCGTTTGGTCTGTGTGTCTGTCTGTCTGTCTGTCTGTCTGTTAACGCGATAACTCAAGAAAGATACAACTGATTGACTTCAAAT
>JAUUEB010266258.1:0-13192 GCA_032362205.1 Clione limacina | reverse complement strand
AATGAATACTTCCTGGCTGAGTTTATCTACCCAAATAATGGCACACTCGTTTGATATCGATTGATGGATATCAAATATTTAAAAATCGATTGATAGTCATTCATCGATATCAAACCTGTATGTCATGAGTTTTGTAGATAAACTCAGTCATGAAGTATTCACTATATCTATTAAAGTTTGAATGTAACCAAATATATACATATATTAGGGATTCTTAAGAAATTGTCATTAACATAAAGAATCTATTAAGACATTACATGATATATAATATGCATGCCTGCAACACAAGACAAGTTGATTACTAATGCTGATTATCAAAATATGTGATGAGTTGACATGTGATAAATGAAAAATGTTTAAAAACACATGCCAAAGTTTTCCCTCTCAGATGCCACACATTGCGATTATGTTTACATCAAGATGTCAATTTGTTATTTATTCTGAGTGACAAGTGTTCATGGCTGATTTATACGGAACTGGAAATTGGGGTATGAGAGAAATGTTGTTCTAAATCTGTTTTTCTTTGATTTTCCTGTTTTCTTTCCTCATATCGTAGTATATTCATTCTTTCTTGAGATTGAGTTGTCATGTAAAGAAATATTTTCTTTAAACTTATCATAAGGAATAGACGTGATATAAATGCCAGACATATTAAAGTGAGCTGTTTATGTCACAGGTGAGATTACACTTAACGTTTCAATGAAGGCCAATTTGGACTACCGCATGCTGTTTAACGACAGGTGAGATATTCTCAACACATATCTCGTTAATTTCTCAACACGTTGTTAAATATTATTTAAGAACCAGTTTTCATGTTGTTTTATTAACGTGAGTGAAAATTGTCTATGCGCATGAGGAAAGTATTTAATGTGTTCGAAGTTTAAGGTGGTGTCTATGTATCTTTAATTAAAGCTTTCTTGCATGGTGCTTGTTGAAATTTGTTTATAAGGTTTAGAAATAAAATATATACCTCTCATTTCAAAAGTGCCGATTTCTCTCATTTTTAGCCTTTCTAAGCATCTTTGACACTTGCAGGCGTGTTTGCCTTTCTCCCTTTATCCATTTTTATATTTTCACCCCGAACATATTGGTCCTTTGAATTAAATTAAACTATAATACTTGTGTCACCCAGTGAGAGGTTTGGATGGGCAAGCTCGACCTCGAACGCGGAGGGTTGGGATCTGAGTGCGAGTCACACCGCAGCTTTAAGTGTACGTAGGAAAATGCATCCAGGACTTAAACCACAGCGGTGTATCAGTCATTATGGCTCATAGACTCCCGATCATCAGTCTTGACAGTGGTCTTTTGCCGGTGGGCTCTGCATTCTTGCAACACAGAATGGTACACCCAATGGGGCACCGGTCACCGGTCACAGGCAACTTTATATGCTTTTGCCGGGCATCGTAGCCTTAAAGATGGCCCTGCTCATGATTTAAAGTTGTGTCAGGTGGCGAGAAAGCTGCTGGGGTCCAGAGCGTGTGGTACTGTCGGAACCCCGAAACCGCAATGCGCTCTTGGTCAGCTGAGGATGACACTGGAATTTAGAATGTGATGCACGCTTCTGGGCCACCGCATCTTGCGTTAGGATGGTCCAGGTTGCTTAGGGTAACCTAAGTTTATATCCCACTACTTTTGATATTTCAAAACAAATGATCTCGACACAATTATATAATCTTCGTAATTTTGTCTTCTTCTTTTGTTTAAGTATTTATTGTTTACATCTTTTACTGTGTAATTTTCATCACTCTTTACACGCTCTAGACATATGCCTCCTTCTTTACACGCTCTAGACATATGCCTCCTTCTTTACACGCTCTAGACATATGCCCCCTTCTTTTTTTTATTTACCATCTTGTTATAGATTACTGATAATCTCTTTAACGGTAAGGTATACCTCACATCGACAGCTGTTAATATCATATCAGAATGTTGTCTAACATAAATAAATAAAACCATGAAAATAGAACATAAATGACATTTCCTTTTATTTAAATATATTTATAGATGGCATTTAATTGATATGATTTTTGTCAGGTCTGATGAAATGATAATGATGAAAGAACAAATAATCTCTCACTGGTGAATTGGTTATCAATAAATGCCAGCTTGTCTTTCTACTGATAAGTCTCGGGAAAGAGAATTAAAGTCATCAACCTGATTGCAATTGCAGATGAGTAATTTCTGAGTTTTACATCAAAGAGCCAAAGTATGTTTCGTTGTCTTACTTGAGAGACATTTTAAGGGAAAATTTGTGCAGCATAAACTGACTTTGGCAATTGAACGTCAACTACAAAGGCAGAGCTAGACATTAATGATTCACGAGTAAGACATACTAGTAGAAATTGAATAATACGTCAAAGAGATCACGTGTGATTCGTTGTCATACTCGATATAAGTTCATATCATTGAAGGGAATAATGGTGCAGGATTAACGGACTATGGCTAATGAACGTCAACTATAATGGAAGAGATAAACATGTCGTCCTCATTTCAAAATGGTGTTTGGTCAAGGAAAGAATATTGGAGAAAATAATGTGAGATATATATGAGCAGTTTAAATAATAAAATAATATGCACTATTATTAGGGAGTTTCATGTTCTTGTCAAGAGAACATTTTTGATAGAAACCAAAATTAGCCAGTTTATATTTAATCAGTCTGAGTTTATAGAATGAATAGGGTAGTTTTATTTCATTGTGTCAAACAAGAAAAGTTTTGGTTGAACATTGAGTATGACAATGTAACCAACTATACACATCTATTAGGGATTTGTAGGGAATTTTCATTAACATATATTATCTATTATAACATGACAAGACATATAATGACGCATTCTTGCAACATAAGTTGATTCCTAATGCTGATCAACAAAGTATGTGATGAGTTGACATGTGATAAATGAAAAACGACTAAAAACACATGCCAAAGTTGTCCCTCTTAGATGCCACACATCGCGATTATGTTTTCATTAAGATGTTAAATTCAAATTTCCAAGTGAAAAATAAATGTTAATGACTTATTTTCTATGCAATTGAAAATTGAGAAAGGGTAAAAGAAAAGGTAGTAGGGGAAAAGGAGAAAATAATAACAGAGAAACAAATGAAAGAGACAATGAATTAACAAAAACAACTGAGAAATGAGAAAGTAAATAGACACGTTGTGTGAGGGAGAAATATTCTTCTTATTCCGTTTTTCTTTCATTTTCCTGTTTTCTTTACTCATATCTTAGTATCTTCATTCTTTTATTTTAGATTTAGTTGTCATGTAAGAAATATTTTCTTAACACTTATCACACGGAATATAAGTGATGTGAATGCCAACATATTAAAGTGAGGTGTTTATGTCACAAGTGAGATTACACTTAACGTTTCAATGATGGCCAATTTGGACGACCGCATGCTATTTAACGACATGTGAGATATTCTAAAAAATTATCGTGGATTTCTCAACACATCTTATTTTTGAACCTGTTTTTACCTGAATCACGTCTAAAATCTCATTAACGGGAATGTTAATTTCATTGTGCGTATGAGGAAACTGATTCACGACACCGAGAATTCGTGGTCGAGTATGTGACGATACGCGTTTGTCTGTATGTATCTGTACACGATAAATCAAAAAAATATACCACCCATTGACTTCAAATCTTTTACGATGTTGTATTTAAACCCGATGAAGACCTCTATTGAATTCCAGCAAGATCTGTTAACAGCTGACAGATTTATGGAATAAAAACTAATTACCAAAGAATTATAGAGATAAACTTGATTGGCTTCATTGCTGACAGGTTTCTTCTTTCGGCGTTCAATATCGCATTCAATACCAGAGCCCGTTGGTGCGCAACATATCGCACGGGACATTGTACTTTTATTTATTGCGCCGCGACCAACACACGATCCTTAATGAATCGTTTAAAGCCTATTAATGATTGCAATCTAAGCAGACATTTAATTTTCTCACTTTTTTTCAATATACATTTTGATAAAGTTATATTTTAGTATTGATGACATGGTTGATAGCCATCTTGCATGCTTCTTTCATTTTTTTATGTTAATTAATATAATTTATACATCTCTTTTTAAAAATGCCGATTAACCATAACACTAAAAATTTAGTAAACTGACCGGAGAAAGGCTCAAATAAATTGTAAGTATTTTAAAACATCGTCAGGAGATTTGTCTCATCTTAGAAAAACTGCCTATTGGAAATATCCTTTTTTTCCAGGAACTAAAACCGATCACAAAACTAGATGTGCGACTATTCATTGTATTGCTCAAAACAGTTTTTGAATCATATAGATTTTACAGCATCCAAGTAAAAGCACTGACATCGAAAACCCGAAATCCAAAACATGTGGTTCTGATTTTCACAAAAGGTTCACGGGAAAATGGTATTAGATATTTATAACAATATGCAATAGCCGACGTTTAAATATATTGACTTCCTAAAAAAACATTTGAAACATGTTTTGAATGGCGGATTTAAAGAGTGTTTCTCGAAGAAAGCTTACCATATATCATTAACGGTAGCTTAGATATAAGATATATTTAAAGCTTAACTACATTATACCTTTCTAAAGTAATTTCTTTCCTCACAAATATTTTGACACATAAGTAATCGTTGCAACCCTACATAAATATGTCAGCTACACAACAAATGCCATCTATGTGATGGGATGTCATCAGCAATAACTCTTGATCAAAACGTGTTTAACCTGATCCCTTATTGTAACATTGTCTAACTCCGATTCTGTTTTGTGCAATGTGTTCCTAAGAAATACTCTTTGCAACACAATTTAGGACTGGTGTTTAGGTTGTGGGGCGACCCTTGTGAACTAGGACCTCCTAAACAACATAGTAACTATGCAAATACGCATGAAGTTTCATGGTTAGACAGATTATATTAAGCTTGATATTGACCACCTCCCTCCCTGCACTGATGATGAGTTTTAACTCGAATCCGGATTGCCCCCCTCCTTCACCTAGAAGTACATGATTTAAATATTTAATAAACTGCTTTGCCCACAATTAACTTTCATGTCATATTTATTTTAGACACTGTCTAATCATAAAACTAAACTCCTAGATATGGGCATGTTAAATTTTGAAGCAATATATGTACACAACATGAAATAAACAAACAAGAGGGGAAAACATTGCAAATAATTCCTAGACTCGACGGCGGACGACGGCCATGTTTTTATTTGTTTACATCATGGGTCACGTTCGTTAGGTAGATAGTAGGTAAAATTTCGGCTGCAAATGTCGTTCGTTAATAATAGTATTAGAAGGTAACATTTCGGTTACGAATGCTCATTTAACGACCACTCATGTTTTTGTTTCTTTGTATTATCTTATAATATTGTGATGACTAAAAAGTGTTTAAGTTAGTGTAGTTGAAACTACCCGAAGAACTTTTGAACTACCCGGGGTGGGTTATTCTTCGGGTAGTTGTGTTAAAACGGGTATTTCAACAAATTCTTACATAAACCCGGGTAGGGTAGTTGGAGGGTAGTTCAGTCTAACTACCCGGATGGGGTAGTTCGACAAATTTCAGCATCCACCCCAGTGGGGTGGGGTGGCTACCCGTGTAAATTTCTTATTATTGATATTGGTTTATAGAGTTAATCTTACACATGTGTATATCCCCGTCTGACGCGTGAATATACACAGATAATTTTTACTCGAAATCTGCATGATTTATCAATTTATTGATTTCTTCTCATATCCGTTTCATAGTTGGATAGACCTGGTCTGGGTTTCTTATATCAATGGCAATTGTTTGATGAATTAGCTATCTATGTGATACTTGACATGATGAATTTACTTTCTCAATCTTATTGACACCACTGTCACTGCACCACCGACGCTCACGTTTTCTTGTATCTGATTTCCTTCTATACCTTAAAAGTAAATTCATCATGTCAAGCATCACATCATATATTTATGTCTTTATAAATCTCTTAAAACCGCTATTTGAAAGTAGACATAAATCAAATAGGAATTTTCTGGAAATCAAATATAGCCAGCTCAAAAGCTTCGCTTCAAATGAAAATATCACGTTACAAAATAATATCGTATTGGTTTGAAATATTACATTTCTAAAAATGAAATAAATGATTTATTTGGGAAAGTTTAAAAATCGTTTTAGATAATAAATTTCATTTACCCTTAGGGCTTACTCCTCATTCACTCGTAAATTGGCACTTTAAAGTCAAAGTAGATAAGACTTTATACAGGGGTTGGCATAGTCGTCAGACATTCCATACGTTCCTTTTGCGACTCGTTCTCAATTGTTATGAGTGACAACATTTGTCTGAGAGACTTATTATAGTTCCTAGAGACGTAAGACATTTTTAACATCTTTTATTAGGTCTTTGAGCGTAATCTGTCAAGATTAGTCTTGTTATTTGTTTATAGTTCTAAGAAAAAACAATTTTCCTAATCGGTAGTATTCAAGATTTATATCACGCCATCCATTTATATAGTATACCAGTACAGCTTTATCATCAGCATTAAGAGAATTGGGAACTTGACCAAATAACTATCTACCCTTAAAAGCACATTTTTGATTGTATCACAATTGGACTGCCAACTCGGCTATTTAAAAGCCAAATTTGAGAAAGTGGTCCTTTATACTAGGGAAATAATTCTGGAGAACTGCTTGCTACACCTTGCACTTAATTGATGTTTTTTTTCTAAATATTTCTTGAACAGTATTCGAAAAAAGATAAATACTTGTTCCTAAATGGATTACGTTGCTGACAAGGAGTTTATGATTTCTAGTAAAGTGCAATTTTGTACATATGTGAATGGCGTAAAACTAGTAAAATAAGTAAACAATCATGAGTTGTGATTATTTCCCGATGTTGTTTACTAATTAACTATGTGATACATTCACCGGAATCGAGTGAGGCGAGCAACGTATCTCATTCAGACGAACTTTTGAAATTGGTTTGCGGTTAAAATTCAGGGTTTACGTTAACCTACCTAACACTGACCGACCCGGATCTTCAACACGTCCAGTCAGACTAATGTATTGCCAACGTTATGCAAATGTCTCATGCCGACCTAAATTATCATGCAACCTCGAAAATTTACATTCCAAGTGTATTGTGCATTGAGTAGACACTATTGAGTATACCCCTTATGTAACTTTCCATAGCTAATAAAATAATTTGCTATTTATAGCATAGAGCAGAGATGTTGTCAACACTTTTCATATTACATCGGACTCTCCGACTCCCTTCTTAGGTAATCATAACGGGTATTAGACGTATGTCAATGGTCAATGGTATATATGTTGCCCATATGTTATTTAAACCAACCTGGGTTTCTCAATAAACTTGAACTTGAACTTGAACATGTTCACGTTATACTAGACTATTGCTTATCTTAGTCCACGGACTCTCCTTCTCTCCACCAGACTTTTAAAAAGAGATGATCTCTCATGCTTACTTACAATGGTAAAGTCGTCTATGCCAGTGTTCAAATCCCGGTCTAGCAGCGGTCCCGCCTTGACTATATCGTCAGTAATAGTTGACAAGTTATGATGTAAATAATGTGCTTACTTTTATATCATATGGGTGAATGCGAATTAAAAAAAAATAGAAACAAAAACACTGTCGCTAATATAAACTGCCATTTAATGAAAATCCCTTTGGAATTTACACAAGCAATCTGTGTCTTAATCAAGTTGCAAAATAATAAACAAAATATATAATGTATATGTATTCATTCCACTTGTTAAATGCATATGCAAGACGGTTTACCAGACGGATAAAAATTTTCGATAAAGAAAAGAAAATGTGTTGACACAATACCACGAGGAGTTCACACACACCTTAAAACCGCGAAGCCTATAACAGGAGAAGGCGGGTCAGGGAGCCTTAAAACCGCGAGGAACATCGATTCTTAACACACGTGGGGTTTTCATAGAAATAGTTATGCTGTCGTTGTTAGTTTGCTCAAAGTTTATAAAACGTAATTGCTGTATGTTTTGAAAAATCACCAAGCCTTTATGATTTATGCCAAGTGGAATAAAATGAATACTTGCTGGCTGAGTTTAATTATCCAATTAATGGTAAACTCGTTAGATACCGATGGATGAATATCGATCTCGTTAAAACTCGATCGATATTCATTCATCAATATCTAACTCATTTGCAATAAATAGGGTAGATGAAGTCAGCTATCAAGTATTCACTATTTATTCGCATGAACAATCATAAATAAACAGAAAACGCGTTAATAGCTCGGGGAAGGGCCCCTTTCGACATGATTACGACCCTAAACGAGTTAAGGCACAAATTAGGACTAAACAAAGAGATATTTTGATTAGCTGAGAAATAAAATATTTTTGAGAGACATCAGAATGTGTATCCGTCCGATGGTTGAGATACTAACACCACCACATACGCCCATCGTCACATACCCTTATCATCTTACCATCACATCTATGCGTTGGTGAGTAAATCTTGCCTGTTGCAGCAAGCTTTTTCTAGAAGCGATTGCTTTTCCATTGACAGTCACACAGTGTGTGGATATAAAACATTTGTCTCTTGTATCTGTGATTCTAGACGACTTTTAAGATTTTGTTTCAATGCAGTTAACGTTATTTGTGTGTGCAGTGGTGCTTTAGAGGTCAACTCAAAGGAAACATGTGTAAACAGGTAGTCTAAAATGTAGGTAAAGTAGCTATTGATCCCAACTGACATGTGGACTCTATGACATTATATCCAATGACCAATTTACACATTGGCTACATTTCAACAACAAAGTTAACATAAGATATCATGACTAAGATGTCAGTGGATAAATAATGATGACAGATATTCATGAAAAAGCAATACATCTGTATCAACCTATTCGTCTTGAATAACAATTTTACCATAACAAATTATCTATTTCAAAAATGTCTAGAATCAACATTGAAATGTGCACAATGTGTTATTGATATCAAAAACATTATCAAATACCATCCCATTTCTTTCTGAGTACTTTTCCAGTATGGCATCAATGACCGCGACGTTTTGAAAGAATGTAAATAATTGTGCAAATCTTGAGTATTTTCGATCGAAATGGGAGGGGGGGCATTCCCCCATAACCCCTGGGTACCCACCTGACTGTATTGTCCATGAGTCACATAGTTACAATGTGTAATGAATACATAAATTGGTTTAAAAGTTTTAATCAAACCTAGATAGAGACCCTAAAAACGTGAAATGTAGTTGGAGAGGAACCTTGAACCGGCCTTACAAATCTGGCGAAATGTAAGTACAATCGGCTACACTGGTTTCACAGATTGATAATCTTATAGTATTACCGTGTAACATGTGTAATGCGCTATTAGAAATACGTGTCAATGCTTTGTTTCTGACAATGAGAAGAATAGAATGAAATCATTATTTTGTGATAAACAAAAATCCAGAAGGAAACCGGGCACATGATTGTGATAAAGTGAATGATTGAATTTTACGCTCCCAAAATTTGTCTTTTATGTCGCTAACTCCCTCTTCTTGCAATGGTATATTTCAATATTACATATTTAAAAGCGACGGATGAAAAACCCAATATACAGTCAAAAAAAATTAACTTCGTTCTTTTTTTAAATACTAATGTTCTAGAAAAGATGGAAGCAAACCATAAACTGGCGTAGTCTCCTAAAAGTGTGTAACCACTCGATAAAAAAGAAGGACTTTTGACTTACGTACAATAGGAACGAACCAACTAATTTAGGGGGGGGGGGGTGATAATTTTTAAACCGAAACTGGCATTGCCTTCTGTTAACTGGTGTGTCTTTTTAAATTTTCACGTATTTACGTAGAACATAACATAAATTATGTCTTACTGACAAGTTTTGCTCGCTGTAGACTCTTCGTCATCGCAAACACGTTACTAGTTTTAGGTCGTACATGACAGTTTCTTGTACGCAACCAAGATAACTACGGGAAATTGCTCGAATAATTTAAGCATGTAAGCTTTTAGTAGAAGTATGCGTTTTGAACAAAATATACTTTTTACGTTCATTTGTGAAGTTTAATATTTTGAGTAGATTGGTGCGACATTTCAAAAATGAGATTAAGTAAGAGTTGAAATATGTGGGAAATAAATAATAAAAACATTTTGGTATACTGAACTTTGATTATTTCCACTAAAAATTCTTCACTCGGAAAAATATTTGAGAACAATATGTTATTATGAAAAAAACAATACTGGTAGAAATCATCATACCGTGTTAGGAACTTATCACTACATATGACTGATAAACTGTTTATCTATCGGAATCTTACGAAAGGTCATTACAAATTGATAAGCTGTAGATTAATATTACAGAGTATTGTAAATAGTTATTTCTTGATGTAACACGATCATTTATTCTGTTATGTCTATATCTCAGTCATTGTTTTTAAATGTTGAGATTACATTGAAAATAAGAAAACTTTATATGTTCTATCGTGGTGATACGTCATACATATCACGCGGATAGATTTGAATCTACATTTGTCTTCTAAATGAATAATAATATATAACTGACTAGTGGCTTAGTACCTAGTCTTGCCCGGGAAGGATACAAAAAGAAAGAAAACACGAACACGGCTGACTTGTTAAACACTCTGTAGACCTCCCCCTCTCTCTCTCGCTCTCCAATATGCCACTACCCCCTTTTTAAAATCATATTTTGAAACAATCTGTATTAGAGTTCACTTTTTGTTTCAGTTTTTGTTTACATGTCTCTTAATACGGAAATATAAATTTGTGTTCATTAGGCTTAGGGTCGTATATTATGTGAGACAGGAAGAAGATGTAAGTGTTTCCATATTTAGTTTCATGGCATCTTTGTTCTTCACTTTCTCTGTAAAATACGCACTAAAACTAAAAAGCTTGTAACTTTTTTTTTACAGTCGACCGATTTTTACCAAAAGCTTAACCACACATTTGATAGTATGTACCAACGTCTTTCTAAAGTTTCAGGTCGATTAAGTCAAAACTGTGACTGTAATCCCTTTGCATACACATAAATAAACAAATAAACACACAGATTTTGAATCTGAAGATTATGAAGATTGCCATATGTAATAAAGTTTTGCATGATTCCTTTAATCGAAGTGGAGGAGGTATTTTCATCGACAAGGATTATTCTTGAAGAACTATTAAATTACATGGAAAACGATATATATGTATGTATTCTTTATTTTTATGTTTGTACATTATCTAAATCATGCGGATTTGAACAATAAGTGTAATATAAATACTTAATTAAGCAGCTATACTGTCATTACAAGATATTTTAATAAACGCTTGTGCGCTCACCGTAAATAAACTTATAATTGATATCATACATATTACAGAACAAGTTGTCAGATACAATTTGCAGGCGTATATCTATCAAAGAAGATGTGGTTGATTAGTTACTAATATGTCAATAAAGCACACGAACTTCCCTTTTTCAAAGATTATGTTCAAGTTCAAATGTTTAATAAATACATGCAGCAATTGATGGCCCGCCAGAAAAATTTAGAATGTTAAGTAAATTATGTCTGGGTCTGTCCTGGCGAGGTGACAGGGTGAACAGATAGGTTTTATCAACGTTTGTTTAAAAAGTTCCCAAGTTTGTAAACGTTAATTCAGAGTCTTTTGTGATTTTGAAGTATAATTGGAGATCAAATGTATCATATTCACTATCTTTGTAAACGACAAATACTTGAATCACTCAGTTTATGACAATTTCTAACCTCTATATACAAATTGCTAAGCATATACTGGTTTTAGTTTCTACATATTTTTTTCTTGTAACAAAATGTCCTATACTGATATCAATCGCTCATGCTATGTGATATATTGATAATGCCAAAGCAATTTGAAAGTTCTAAAAACACTTAAGCATAAATGGGAAAGATAAAATTTGTTATTACGTTATTTACTTTCAAAGAGATAATTTATAATTTCCAGTGGCACTTGCTGACAAATCTTTAAAAAACACTTAAAAACCACCCTAGAGGTCTATATGTAGTCAAAATTCTTAACTTGTATATATCAACTTGTTTGTAAAAATGAACGCTTGGAAGAATAAGGATTTCTTTGAATGACTTGCAAAGATTAAACAAACATAAGTTCATAACATCGAAGCTGACGAAGATCGGATGAAGGTCGAAAACTCTTGCTTTTAAAATTTATCATTCTCGAAGGTAAATGTTCAATTCCTTCTTCCTATGAATAAACATGTTATTAGAACATTCAACATATCGTGCTTTTTGAAATCCAAACAAGTCTAAGATATGACTGACGCCAACAAATGGTACTGTTAAAAGAACTGATGTGACTCTACAAACGGAAAATAGGTCAGTAACGAGACAGCTAATGCCAAAGCTTCGGTTCTATGACTTCATGCAACAAACAAGCCTTTGTTCTGCTATCAAACTATAATTTACAAAAAACAGTTAATTTAAGTTGTCATCTTAAAGCAAAGTGAATCAAATGTAATGCTTAAAGACACCTTGAGCTGTCGAGTAATTTGTTTTAAAATTCTCATCTTACGCTTGTTTCAATTTTTTTTAAACTAGAAAAATGAGTACAACCACGAATACCAGACAAAATTAATAAAAACATATAGCAAACAACTCAAGGGTCATAACTCTGTCAACGCATTGTCAAAAAAAGAAAAATGTTTTTAGAAGGTCCCTAGGGTCTTACCCCCAACGTTGCGTCTTCTGCGTAAAGAACATACCTGAGAATCATTAAAGTGGCATAACTTTTTAAGGCCCCTGTACTGGTCAATCTATAACAATATAAACTGAATTGTAAGCTTGCTTGGTTGATTGCTTGCGTTACGATTAGCTCTAAAGTATCTGGGTGGTAACATCACTCTAGCTAAAATTAGACTTTTGTCACATTCATATCTGGGTGGATTTTGCTGTAATTTGAACATAAGATAACAAACATACTAAAGGTGTACTTGGGCAAACAGAATTTCTGAAAATGAAAATATTTTGGATTTTATGAATTGATTTCAATTTTCCTATATATCCTCATCTAATTGAAGACATTTTACCTTTAGTTTTTACGCCACCTTACTATCCCCACCTCACCTCGACGCTATATAGGTGACCGTCCCGAGAAAAAGACAGACAGACAGACAGACAGACAGACAGACAGACAGACAGACAGACAGACAGACAGACAGACAGACAGACA
>JAUUEB010266147.1:0-13192 GCA_032362205.1 Clione limacina | reverse complement strand
AAACGGATTCTTGAGGATTTCCGAAAATCAACAGATTTTTAGTGGTATGTGTACTAAAATGGCAATATCTTGGTCAAATATCAACCGATTTTTTTAAAGTTGGTCACAAAATGAAAGGGAAACTCTAAGTGATAGTAGCACTAACTTAACAAAATTACCTTGAATCCCATTACGCAGTAGTAAAATTATTAAAAACGGAATTTTTCCGAATTTGTTTCTCCGCGATTTTCAGAATTTTATTTTTTTTTAAAGTTGGAATCACCAAAAACGTGAGCATTTTGCGGAAAGCGGCAAGAACGTGAGAACTCAAGTTTCAACGACTGACTGGCACCCCTGAATTATAGTCAAACACGGCATTCACCAGTTTAAACTTTTATCAACGTCATGCTTTTCGCATTTTTCATAAGTTATTAACTTTTGATACTCGTACTTCAAATTTCGTAAAAATGCGTAGTTTGACCCTAAAAACCGTAGTTGCGTAGTCAGGACCTGTAATGCGTAGAATTACGCATTTATGCGTAGACTTGGCAGGCCTGCAGCAGGCATGACCTGGACATTTTCATTATTTGATTACTTTATTTTGATTTCACATACTGGTTCTGTTGACCTTTCTGAAAGAGCATGTGAGCTCTCTTTACAAAGAAAAAGATCACACAACAATCCAATATGACCAACACTCAACTAAAAAAGCTAATAGTTTTGATGTAGTGATGAATAAAACTGTTGTCAGAATACCATGTCTTATGATTTGTAACATGGCCACTAGATTTTTGGACACATTTCAATTTAAAAGGCATATTTAAGGTAATTTAAAAAATATATACTTATTTGACCTCAACATTTAAACTCAATAATGAAAAATGAAAAATGTATTCACTTCAACCATCCTTCATTTTGTAATGGTGGTGGCTACTAAACATTTTCTCTTGTTATATAAAAAGGCACCCAAATCTATAATGTTATTGTGTATTCTCAAAGAAAGAAATATAAAAAGAACATAAGAAAATTGAGAGTTTGTATAAACCACTGTTTATTCCATCTGAGGCCCAACACAAGCAGATCTTGTTTTAGTCATAGGATACATTTTTCTACATTTAATTTCACTTTAACAAATCATCGCAGTTAACAACAGTAAATAAAAACAATATGCCATTCTTGAAATAAATGCAGAATATTGTGCACCATTAATAAAAAATTCATTCAGTAAAAGGGGGTAACAAAATATAGTTACTGAATATGCTATGGAAAACCAGACTATCACACTTGCTTTCAAGTTATTTGTGTTTCTAATGTTAGCATACAACCTCTAAAACGAGGTTTTACAACGCTTATAGCTCTTTTACATTCATTGTAAAATAAAGACAAAAGAATTTGTCCAATCAAGCTGTCAAAGACTAGAACATTCTATGTGATAGTCAAGTAATGAATTAAAGAAAAATAATCACTTGATGAAGATATAATAAAAAAAGAAAAGAAATGAGGCACCCAAGAACTAAAAAACACTATAAACTTTTAGTTAATCAACAAAGAACAAAAGACTGGCCAGAAATAAGAGACATTGAGATCATTACTGAGCAAGCAAATACCGATGACAAGCAGTAAATTTGACATTTCATTAATCTTTTGTCCCTTGACAAATTTCTTCATATACCACATGTTATCTGGAATGTTTTCTAAATATTTTCAAAGATTTTGTCCTCAAAATCCATAAATAAGTTAAATTTATAATAAGATGTTAAGATAACACAATTATTAGTTCCCTGAATAGGTAATGTTTATGATAAGACATGAGGATGTTAATAAATATATATCTTCAACAACAAAAACAATCTTGACTCTAAATTATATCTTGACTAAGTTTAGTTTTTTTGAAGTGGATATAGTTGAAAAAATGCAAAAGTATCATGTATCGCACTTTATAAAAGTGACAGCAGCCATAGAGATTGGATTTTTTTATATTTTCCATTTAAAACATCACAAATAATATAATGTAATGCCACAACAGTTTTGAATTTAAGGACAAAGTCCTATATCAAATCAGACGGTCAGATCTCATATTATATTCTTATAGGAAAAACTGCTGCCTTTGACCATACAGTGTTAAACAACTTTGTTGAATTTAAGCTTCATTGCCATTTTATATATCACAGTATAATGAATCCTATCAAGATTACACTTTGAAAAGTAAACTAGCTAACAGATCTGTGATAATCTCTCTAAGCAAACAGTTTTCAAATATAGTCAGTCCTATTGCAATACTTTGTTTCAGTTTCAACCTTTATAATATTGAAAGACTGTACCTTCTGGGTTGAAATGCTAACATGTTAACAGTTTAAAATTATTCAACAGGGTAAGAAAATAATATTTTTTCTGATAACAATTTTTGTAAGAACAGAAAAAATAAATTTGTGATTAGTTTCTAGTTGATGAAATAATAAAACTCATATATCAACTGAGCTTTCGTTCAAATCTGGTAATGATATTGATCTGGATAAACATGAGTACAAAAAATTACAAGTGACTCATCACAGTAAAGAGGACTTCCATGTAAAATGTAAAGACAAGAATTTAAATTGGTCTAGAACAATTCAAAGAACCTAAACAAGTTAGATCCTAAGGATACAAGTTTCTGAATATGCACTTTTTGATAGTAAGTAATGATTCTAGATTTTATATTGTTGAATATACACACAATTTGTGTAAAGGCAGTAAAACGAATACTAAAGTATGCTCAGGGTGGTCTAAAACTGCACAGCTTTCTTCAAAGCTTGTTCCAGATCTTGAATAAGGTCATCTGGATCTTCCAGGCCAACAGAAAGGCGTATCATGCTGTCTGTAATGCCAAGGGCTAGCCTTTGGTCTTCTGGTACAGAGGCATGAGTCTGAAGAGATCTGTGGGTACAGAAAATTTGAACATTTTAACTGTGCACAAATTAGAACATAAGATGAGATAGAATAAAAAGAAAGATATCTGTGAGTGTATGTTTCTGTGCATGTCTCTTAAATAATGTTTTGTGTGTGCATTTTGGGGGATAGGGGGTGTGTGCCATATATTTCAGTAAGAGCAACAGTGCAATGTATTTATTATTTACAAAATGGAATTACAATTTCAAAACAAGAAACATGGTATTCTAAGAAAACTAGCATAAAACTTGTACTTATCCAAAAACAAATTAATAATTACTTAGTAAACATTCATTGTTATTTAATTTCTCTTACTTTCTTTTCTTTGAATCAACGTACAATTGCCCGTTTTTTAAAACCTCTACTGGATTTTACAAAGATGATTTGGTAAAGAGAGAGCAAAGAACTTTCATTGTTAAACACTTTCAGAAACAGTGCCAAATACATCCAAGCTGTTAAAGAAGCACCATTAACAAATTCAATTTGTTCACAGTTTACATACAAAATATAAACTAATATGTCCAAAAAAATGTGTTTCTCTACCCAATTTATGATGGCACACTCATTTGATATCTATGGATGAATATCGATCTCGTTAAAACTTGATCGATATTAAACGAGTTAACCTTTATAAATTGGGTAGAGAAACTCAGCCAGGAAGTATTCACTATATATCAGTCAATATATAATCTGGTCATATATTCTTAAAAAACATTCAACACAAATTCTTTAATAAGCATACGAAATAAGCTATGAAAATAAGCCAGCATACAAAAGAAAAACATAAAAATGTATTTACAGTCAAACTTGCTTCAACCAAATTGTTAACAAAAAAAAAATATGTTCCATTTGAACAAAACCACTGTTTAACAGTAAAATTACATACGCCAGGAGTCAACAAGCAACAGATGTACAACGTCATTTATGTCTTGATTGATTGTCTTCTTTATTCCTTTAGGTAGGCATTAATCAGACTCGTACTTCACATTGTGGTGTACCAATAGTCTATTGAATAGAGTAGGGCCAGTCTCAAAATACAAATGAAGTCCATTTGGAAGAGTCTCTAAGTAAAATGTAGGCGCTTTTTGCAATCAATTATCTTTCGATTATCCCATTAAAGCTTTAATTGGTCATAATTTCGTTTTCTGTCTGTTGAAACTTGTTTCTTTAACAAAGATAAAGAGAGACAATAAACAGAGTCAGTAGTTTTTTGTTTAAGCAAAAATCCGGCTAAAAAAGATTGATTGTATGTTCTTAGAACCAGACCAATGATATGGATGTAAAAGAATCTGACAGTGAATTAAAAAAATATAAACTTACGGGAGCTCAATAAGACTTTCATATCCACCAAGACTTTCTGCCAAAGTAAAGATCTGAAATATGATAAAGCAAGGTAGTTAGTTATAATATCAATATCTTAGTATCAAATGAAGACAAAATTGGGATCACAAGTATAATTCTGAAATTCTGCATACTGAATTTTTAAAAATTATTTACATTCAGAGTTTGCTTGGCAAACTAAATAACTATCTTCCTTCTGAAGCTAGATAGGGAGGCAACAATACATTATTTTAAACAGGAGTGAAAAGCAGTCATAAATGCTACATTATAAAAGATAAGTTTCATGTTAAGCTCTTGACCAAGTTGATTTTTTCAGTGGCAACAATACATTATTTTAAACAGGAGTGTGAAAAGCAGTCATAAATGCTACATTGTAAAACATAAGTTTCATGTTAAGCTCTTGACCAAGTTGATTTTGTCAGTGGCATGCATGGGTGCCACCATTTTATTTCCCCAATCCTGAAATGATTTTTCAAAATTCTCCCAATCCTGAAAGACTTTTCAAAATTCTCCCAATCCTGAAACTTAACGCATGAAATACACAACCCAACGCCCAACATGCTTTATATAAAAAGCCTTATTTGATGTTATCACTATATATATGCATATAATTACTTAATATAAACATAATAATGATAATATTAATACGCCAAATAATAAATATTCCAATAGAAATACACAGGAAATTCAAGATATATGTGTGGCAGCATCTGAGTTGGCTTAAAAATCTATGATTATTATATTATGCAGGGATGTAAGCAGGGGTAGGGCAAAATTTACTGATTTTGAGATAATCACTTTATTGCCTCAACTATTCCAAAGGTATGTAAAACATAAAATACATACATATACAAAGAAGCAGTAATAATAGGACACTGACAGGAGAGGAATGCATTGATAAAACCCTAATTAATTAAAACCTGTTTCTAAGACAATATTGAAAATGTGTCTTATCTTTAACAGCAGTTTTATTTAAGGTCTGGTAGGTATACTAAAATGACAACATCTTGGTCAAATATCAAACGATTTTGATGAAGATGGTTTCAGATGAAAAGGAATAGTATTTTTTAAGCAACAGTATCATAAATCTATTGGAAAATGGAAGGTTGACGTCCTAAAACTCTTGAAAACAGATTCACAGGGATGTCCGAAAAATCGGCGATATGTGTACTAAAATAGCCGTAACATGATCATAAATAGACTGATTTTGATAAAGTCGGTCTCAAATGAAACTGAATATAATATTCTGAGAGACAGTGTCATAAATCTATCGAAAACGGAAGACGTAAGTCACGAAACTCAAGAAACGGGAAGTGTGTTCAGCTGTCAAATTCCGTGTTTTAGGTGTGTTCAATTTAGCGATTTTCGATGCAAATCCAGAAATTTTTTTGTGAGCATATTTTGAATCCGGAAATCCGGTACCTACCGGAGAAGTGGCAGCCATGGTGGAATGGTCAAACAAAACAAAATTTCAGTTGATCAAAAATATAATACATTAAAATATAACTGAATCAGCTGAAAATGTTGCACTCGTTTTTTTCAGGTTCTTTCTAAAGCAAATTAACTACTTTAAATAAGGTTTTAAAGATGAGACTTATCAACAGGACTTTATGAGATATATGTCAGACAAACAGCTGAAACAGAAGATGTTGAATGTAAATTTTCAGTTGATCCCTTTGTTACAAACAAGATAAAAAAGATATGTTCTTTTCTAACCATGTTGTGGATATGAAATTTTCAAGCAGGGAATTGGAGCTGGAGGGTTTTCAAAAGGAGCCAGAGTTTTACCTGCGGCTCCAGTACTTTTTATAACAAAAGAGACCAAAAGTATAGCAAATTAAAGTTTTATTCATTGGAATACCAAAAGTGTAAAACTTGTAGGCATAAAGACAAAAATCAATGAAATTTAAAAATTTCAGGTATATAGACATCTCAAAGGGGCTAATATAGACCTTAAATGGAGTTACTTTTCCTGAAAATGATTCAAAAGGTAGGTCTTAAATATCTGAACAAACAGTTAGGGTGGAGCATCAGCAAATGAAAACACATAAAAGCCATTAATTGAAACTCCAGTGAAAAATGGTGGCTAACGCTAACAAGTTTGCATTGTTTTTATTTGTCGATAAATCAAACTCTCTGAATTAAGCATGACCTTTCTATGTAGATTTTCAGCATTTTTTGGTGGGTCAACAACTTGAAAAGAAACAAGAGCTGTACAAAAAGGTATGCGAGCGAGAAATTGCAGCAATCAAAGCTGATATACTCAAAGCGGTTCCATATCTGTCCAATTTTGTTCAACCAATATTGGAAAATGTTATTAAAAGAAAAGATGTGTTACTTTTTTTAAAAGTAAAATTTCAGCTTTTGTCTTCTCCTTGATCATTTGCTTTAACCTTGAACGAAGTCAATTGTTGTTAGACTTAATTTTGCATTAGCGTGTTGCTTTTAACAAACTCTGTTTATTGCCCAACACATGTTTTGCATTAACACTTTGGTGCTTCCCTTCGCCCAGAGGTCACCCTCCATCGTCTTCAGAAGTACTCTTTTTATTTATGCTTCAGAGTGAGACAGTTTTTGGTAGGACGTTTAATTTTTTTGCCAAGACAATACTCTGCGCAACCACCAGGGGATCTTTAGCATGTGACTAGCACGGGACCTTTGTTTTTTTATCAATCGTCTCTGATAGGACTAGGTACATGATCCTGCATCGTGAACATGCAAGTATCGATAATGAAATCTGTTCGCACAAGCAGGATGCAGCAACCACATTACAGGATAGCTTTACACATTTTTTTTACCTTGAAAAATGTGTCCACTGAAGGGGCGAACCTGCTATGTTTTTTCCAGACCACTGCCTCAGGAGATCAAATATCACTCTAAATATCGGCTGCCTATGCCACTCGGCTATCCTGCCCGCTTTTGTCATTCAAGATTATGCAACATTAAAATGTTAATATTTGTGACAGTTATAATAGTACCTTCACTGCCTTAAGAAAAATGGTTGATTCCTTCAAGCCACCCTTAATGTAGAAGACACACATCCCAGAGTAGCCAATCATTTGCTTTTTACCAAGTTCATACTGTGGGTGAGATGGGAGACCTGAAAAAACCCAATAATAAATAAAATAAATAATGATGTTTCCCTAAAAACCATGTCAGAAATCTGTCAAAAAAACAGTATCATACTTTTCATGTTGAAGCTTTACTAATTAAACTCCATGAGCGATTGTTAATTTTCTTTTGTACCTTGATTTATTTCTACTACTATCTATACCATCAACAATCCAGAAAATCATTGACATATTTGTGGTTAATTTTTAAGGTACAAAGCAGTTTTTAATCTTATTGATACAACTCGACTACATTTATTCAAAATATCATTTAGTAAAGTATCATGTTTTTGGAAGTCAAAATCAAATTAACGATAATTTGCAAAACAAACAAAAATAGTAAAGAATTCTTGTTTTTTCTGGATTACTTGGTTAGTGGCTTTGCCATCAATTCTCAAACTAACATGAACAATGAAATCTGAGATGCCACTAGGTCTTAGTTTCTTTGTCACTGGTAATTCTGTGTTGACCTTGTTTAACTCTAGAAACTAAATACTATTTTTTATTCAATACTTATTGTTAAAATAAGAAAAAAGTAGACTAAACCATGCATTAGACGAAAAAAAAAGATTTGAGAAAACCCATTGCTAACAGTTCTCAATTGCCTGTAGTTGGTACAATCATCTGTAATGCATTAGCTGAATTTTTCATAATTTGAGCTGTGAGCCCTAAAGCTTTTTTTTTTAAATGGGTCTGGAAGGGGACTTTTTTTAAGCCAAATTGGGTCTAAATAATTTTCACGGTGTATTTTAATGTTTTCGTTGTTTTCCTTCAAAAAAAGGTCTGAATTTTGGTCAAATGGGTCTTCTGGGTCTGGAAGGAGCTTCCCCAAAATGGCAAAAAAAGCTTTTGAGGCTGTGAGATTTGGCTAATCTTATGATTAGTACTCATTAGACAATATGTCCACTCATATGTAACAGACACATCATTACTGACTAAATCAGACAATTGCTCCTCTTACATGGACAAAAGTTCCATAAAAATCAAGGGGTGCCTTATGAGAATTCAAGAAAAAATATATTCTGAAATACAGTTGAGTCCGAATCATTCTTAGTTTGGTGAATGCTAAAAATGTGATTTGTAGATTCTTGACTGAAATGAACATGTCCATTTTCAGCTGATAATAATCTTTGATAACACAAAAATATCGTACCTGGATGAACAACCTTCTCCACAGCTGGGTGACCCTCAAGGAATTTTGCAATAAGAAGGCCATTCTTCATGTGCTCCTTCATTCTCACAGGTAGAGTTTTCATACCACGGTTCACCAAATAGCAGTCAAATGGAGAAGGAACAGTTCCTAGTGCTATTCAGAGAAAGAGAAAAGTTATGTTTATTCATTTAAAACTGAGTAAGTAACTAGTAAAAATGTGTTCAATGTCAATATGATCTATGTACACAACATAAACTTTGTTACTCTTTCTGATTGGGAATATTTTGTTATATCAATAATTATATCCTATGAAAAATGGATGTCAACTAAAGTAATTAACATGGTAATTTTTCTTAGTATTGTCACATAAACAGAATCTGTGGTTACAGTGTGTCCATATACTCAATGCTAAGAGAATTGTACGAAATTATGAAAAGACAACAGAGAAAAGTTTGTTAGTTAAAAACTTATGTTTTACGCTTTTGAACCAGGACCACTGGTAGAAATCTGAAGAGATATTAGTTGGCAAAAAGTGGTTTTAGTTGGCAGAAAGTGTCTGTAGTTACCAATGTCTGGAGAGATAGACTAAATCAAAGAAAACATGATCTGATGCAAATATTTTAACTTGAATAGTCTAAATAAGAAAGCAAAAAGTGTCCAGAATGTACACCAAGACGCATTTAACAAGTGGAATCTAAGACTAACAAAAAAGAAAGTGGTTTAAAGGCAAAATATCAAAAAAGTGCTGATAAATGACATCTGAATTATTCTGACAACTATTTTGTCTAAACTTGTTTATCGTAAGCCAAATTTTGTGCTTAATTGGAAGAAAAGCAGGACTCTCGATTTATTCATATCTTTAATTTCGTTAAAGAATATGGCCAAAAATGAACAATTTAACGCAATAATTTGTGTTTTCTCACTAAAAAAAAACCCAGACATTTTACTTTCAGACTAGCTTGAATGCTTTTCACTAATAATTTGAGATGGGCACTGCCCTAATGTATTGGTATGACACAATGTGTAAGTATGAGTGTGACTGTTGCCTACCATGGGATCTTTTGGGCATTGCCAGACACATATATACTGTGCTACTTGATTCATAGCATATATAATTTTACTTTAAAACAGTAAAACTTTAAGAGTGGCATACTTTGGCATGTGAACTTTTTGAACAAAGGAAAAAAAATAAAAGTAAAAGACAGTAATTGTTATGTTCAAGAAACATCAAACGAATTTGACATTCAATGTCATAAACTGCAAGTCTCAATAAACAAACAATGAAAAAAGAAAAGCAAAGTACTGTTTATTACAGTTAACCAGATAAAAATGTGCGTGTGGCATTAATAGTTTGCGTCTGATAATCACACCCAGTGAACCTCAACCTGTGCATCAGCTTTGTTACCTCTTGTCTACGATAAAAAATATTGGTCATGTAAAAAAGGGACAAATCCAATACATTGTAAAAGACTAATAAGTAGTTATTCTTGCGTCCCATTTTTTCAGAACTGCCATCTACAAACTTTTTTAAACATTCCAAAATCATGCTTTCCGAGAATATGGTTTAAGCAAGTTAGCATGTATAAAAAATACTTGCTTTAGCTGTTGAACTTACAATTTTGAAGAAACCTCAGACGTTCATGAAGACTGTCATCACTGAGAGCACAAGCACCCATAATGACATCAGTATGTCCTGCAGGTAAAAACAATTGGTACAATTTAAGATTTAGTTGGCAGATACTTTTAACAACAAAAGTTAAAAGAATAAGAGGTCTTGTTATATGTATAGGGAACAGCACATGAGTTTTCCAATTCAACAATAATTAAACAAATTGTCTGCATGATCAATTTCAATTGTGACATATCAATTATCAATGGAAATCTAGGTTACAAAACAGCTTATTTCATCAAACAAACCATTTTTTTATTGGGTAATAAACTGTATTATAGCACAACAAATAAATTAAGCTGACAACTTTCATTTTCACTATTTTTAGGTAGAGGTTGGTGAGGGCCCAAAGCAAATTATAACCTTATTAAACACAAAAACAGAAAGTAAGAGCTTCTCTGTGCTGAAATTGGTTGCAATTTAAAAAAGCTCTCAGAGTTAAGTAAAACTTATTTCAAACTTTATAAATGTATTAAATAAAATGGAAATGTCAGCTAGTGGGAAATACTTATTGTCTTATTTTCTGTATCTTCTTTTACAATCAAGGAGTTTTCTAAAACACAAAAAAAAATATTAAGTAAGAAGAAATGGCCAACCAATTCCATTAAAAAAGCTATAAGATTGATAGAATAAAAACACCAACCGTTCATGTACTTGGACAGTGAGTGCATAACAATATCTGCACCATGTACAAGTGGTCTCTGTAGATAAAATATGTATGTTTATTATTCTCAGGACATAAATAAAAATCATCATAAAAGATATTCATAAATTGTAAGTTTTGTATGTGTTTGAAAATAGCCACCAGTACATGGTAGATTATATTGGCAACACTGCCACTTGGGGACTTTTAACCACACATGGTACCTCATACTGCATATAATTTGCTAAGAAATATGAATGTTTTTTTACAACTCTGACACTACACAACTTTTAGAACAAGATTGTTACCAAGATAAATTGTAACTTTTTGGTAACTTATTTTTACATCTATACTAAATTATCCATAATAAGCGTAAATATGTAAATCAGGTCTTAACAATAGATTATCTAATATCATTTCAGAATATGAAGAGATAATAAATGTTTGTTAAATTAGTTCAATAAACTATTTGTTGCTAAACTTTATTTCTAACACTGATGTCACACTTTAAGGCTATTAAAGCCTCTTCCTGTATGAACAAAAGTAATTGTAGGTTGACATTTGATATTGACACATTAATTTTGTCTCATTTACATTTAATCAATATAAAGTTGGTATTAGTATCACAATTTAAATTTTTTTCCGCTAATATTGGAACCATAAATATCCATCTACACATTGAACATTTGCCAGTTTGTAAATTTGCACAATATCTAATGCCTATCCATGGATGAATTAAGTTCAATTAAGCCCATACCTAGATAATTGTTCAAATATCACCATGAACAATAGAAATTGTATATATAATTGATGACAGCTGCAAATAATGAGGAACATCCATAATAAAATCAACTACAGACATTGCACAATACAAATCTTAGAATAGGACTCATAAAATGCTTATTTCTTTCTCAATGAAATGCTCACTTTAATAAATATAGGTTAACTGGTGCAAAAATAATAACATAAGGAAAGTTTGCCTTTCTTTTCAGTTATATGATAAGGTTCTTGGTTAGCCTTTCTAGCCGTGACTTTTGTGTGATCTGAGGCAGTACTAGGTTTGGATCATGAGCCAGAAAGCAAAGATTTTGACAACAAAAGTTAAAACTTCAAATACAAAAACAATTGCAACAGTGAAAAACAACACTTTTTTTTTTACTGTGCACAGTGAATTTACTTCCACAAAATCAGATTAGGCTATTGCTTATTCATATAATCATGCTTAGCTTTCAGGACTGTTAAAAACTTACTTGAAAGTAAGAAGACATAAAAGTATTGTCCACCACAACAAATGGCTTCACTGGCCAGCCCTCAGTCTCTGCTTTCACTGCCTGACAGGTTGCAGCAATGTCTGTCATCTTCAGAGTAGGGTTTGTTGGAGTCTCAATCCATATCATCTTAAAGGACACATTCAAACAAAGGTCTTTAAATCTGTTTATCATAAATCTTATAAATACAGACGTAAATAGGCATCAAAAACAAAAATAATATACCTTTTGCTAAACTGAACGACAATAATATGATGTTCTTAGCATCTTAACCATTCATTATTTTTATTAATTGATGAAAGGCTTTTTAAATGGAAAGAGATTCTCCATACTATTTGATCAAAAGTGGAAAAGGTTCTAGGTTTACACATCCTGCTAATACTACAGCTTCTATGTGTAAGAAACACTCAAATGCTTCAGCCTCTTTTTC
Source organism: Clione limacina (assembly GCA_032362205.1). Lineage (NCBI taxonomy): Eukaryota > Metazoa > Mollusca > Gastropoda > Pteropoda > Clionidae > Clione > Clione limacina. Next base: position 674 of record JAUUEB010266147.1, on the reverse strand, counting down.
TGTTACTGTTACACAACACATGCAGCATCCACTCAGGCAAATCCAAGAGAAAAAAATGAAACATTGCCCAGCGCACTGCATGCAGTGGCCATTATTTGTTCTCATGGCCAATGGTGGCTACGTCTTTGACCGCCGTGATTATATCTAAAAACTGATGATGTTGCTAGAAACAAAGAAAAATCACATGAAAGAAAAGTAGCAAAGCTGAAAAAATTATCAAGTTGTACAATCAGTCAATAATAATGAACTCAAACCATTTTAGCTACCTTACACAAAAAATAAAATGTTTTTCAAAGACTTGTATATCAATTCTATTAGTATAATTTTCCTTTTAAGAAATATATTGATCGGCATTGATTTCCCTGTTATTGTCACGGTTCAGTTGTACAACAAACATACCTTTTTACTATACAATTTGTACTGGTAAATATCAAAGGTGTTTACTTCAGGACACAGATTATTTCCTACAAGACCTGTAAATACTCTTGCAAATCATTCTTAATCACTAATCTAGCTTTCGGAAACCATATTTTACATTATCTCATTGATTTTTTTTGGGTTTGAAAGCGGCGGTGCTATTTATGGCCGCATGTATCTATCAGTGCTTCCAATGAGGATTTGTAAAAGTGAAGGATTTTTTAAAACAATGCGGGGGTCAAGGGGGCCACATAGGC
>JAUUEB010266036.1:0-13192 GCA_032362205.1 Clione limacina | reverse complement strand
GAGCGCGAGAGAGAGAGAGAGAGAGAGAGAGAGAGAGAGAGAGAGAGAGAGAGAGAGTGAATTGAACTTTTCAATGTATAAGTAACGAAATGAAAATAAATCGATATAATTTACTATAAGTCTCACTTTTGGACACGCTTATATGCTTTGTATATGTATGTCTAAGTTTATAATGATAGTAATATAATCATCAACTCCAAACAACATATTTGGTATAACGGAGAGAGAAAGAGAGTGGATTAGAAATATATTTCTAATTTCAAAATTTTGGAAAACGCAAATGGTATGTATAGGATGGACTAGTTTGAGACATGTTATATGTTAAAAGAATTACTTATGTGTATTTATAGATGAAGACATTATTCACTTCACATTTAGGCATGTAGAAAATGGTCTGGTTGAATGTCTGAAACCATATTGTTATATTTTACAATTCACATTATTATTACATTAGAATAATATTAAGCATACAAAGATAATAAGCAAATAATAACAATCAATAAAATTTACCTTTTTCAGAAAGAAAGAAACTTTGAAATATACCTCAACTACTATAGTGGCCTTATCGCCTACTAAATGCACACTCTAGTTTTTGGTTAATATTATCTGCCAACTTTTCGTTAAGTTAACTATAATTTTTTCTGCATCCTAAATTAAACAGAACTTGAGGGTTTGAGTGTAATTATTACTGACATGTCTGGGAAAACAATATCTATTTACATTACCTTTCCAACTCACACTTCCTGTGAAATCATGAACATCTGCTAATAGTTTTACATGCATTTTTTTTTCACATACACAAGTTTAGTATTTAGCTTTTGCGCTTTTAGCTTTAAATATCCTTATATCTTTTTTTTTGTATTTTCTTCCTCCTTCTTTATGATGTTTTATCTAATCTTTTATCCAGGTGTTTTTTCACGTGTTTTTCTATTTGTTTTCCCATTTTTTAACCGATTCACTGTCTTTCCGGCGAACCCATGTGACTGGGCATGGTACCGACCACAGTTAGTCATCTACACCTCCTTTTTTTGGAATGAATGCACTGACTTAATTTTACACACTTAAAATGCACTTTTTAAAATGTTACCCTCTTCCTTTCTGGTGTCACTTTGGGTTACTTTCGTACTCCGAAGCGACACCAGTTAGCAGTCTATTCTTGATACATTTCGCTTTCTCTGCGACTTCAAATTAATGAAAATGTAAAATATAAAATATAAAAAAATACCCCTCTTTCTTTTTGCAACTCTTTGTAAGATAGTACTTTTATGATGATACAATACTGTAGTTATGAAATTTTCATAGTATGACTTTCTACATTTTTTCAATTTGTGTTTTAAGTATTTTTTGTGTAATATTCATATGTATGGTTAAATTTATATGTGTCTATATAATAAGTTTGTATATGTTTTGCTGCAGATCAGAAATAATTTCATTATCTGTTATGTATATAATATGTATATGATAATAAACTCGTCTTATCTTATCTTATCTTATCTTATCTTATCTTATCTTATCTTATCTTATCTTATCTTATCTTATCTTATCTTATCTTACCGTATCTTTTGAAAATGTAATGATTTTTGGCTTATGATTAATAAACTGATTGAACTTGAATTCTTATTCAAAGTGCTGTTTTCTTTATTTTAAATATGTCTATACAACTTATTGTATTGTTGAACAAATATTGATGTGTCCATATTTCCGCAAAGACAACACAAAATTTGTTCGTCACTTTGTATACAGTTCTATTAACTTGTTTTGAATAGACCTTAGGATTTAAAACAGATAAGGTTAAAAAAACGGAACGTAAAATAACAAAAAAACGATAAGATGTCAACACATAACTTTAAAGAAAATGATATTCCCTCAGCCAGACTCAACTCATACAAAGTCCAGTCTGACATTTTTTATTGTAACCCAAATTAAATAATTAATAATTATATCACATATTATGATTTGATACCAGCTATAATCAAAAATGCGTTAATAGAGACGCTAATACCATATGTTCGTTTTTAAGCCCACCTCATTGTGATTGATGTAAAGTGTAGTTGCGAGGATTTGATGTGAAAGGACGTTATTTATTAATAAATACAACACTTTCTAAGATCTCATTATATGCACATTAGTATAATAAACATGTTCATGACAAATAGATAGGAAGCTTTGATTAAAAAGCCTCAAAAAATGAAAAAGAAGATAATCTTCCTAATGGTTCAAATGGTTTATTAGGCATTAAGCCAAAAATTACAACATTAGCAATTATATGTACATACAAAATGGCAATGAAAAAAATAAATGTAAAACCAAGGAGAAACAAATAAAACAAAATGATAAATCATTTTAACCAATGGTTAAAATTATATATAAACGCGCACAAAACACCACACAAACATTCATACAGGCACTCTTCATTCAGATGAAAAATACAGGCTTGATGGAGCTTAGGTAAATAAAGCATCTTATATTACTTTAAACACTTTCAGAAAGCATCATTAATTTATATATACACACACACACACACACTCAATATCTGACTTATTTCAACAATAAAGATACATTTCATAAAACATTGATATGTAGATAAATAAAACTATGTCCAAAACATAGGACACTTACTCACTCTCGTACACACATCTTTGTGCTTGCATTTGTTAAGTGTCTACTTTAATTTCCTTTTCGATGTATTTATTGATTTGATAGAGTTTGACTTACCGTCCACCATTGTCATTTGGCTCACCAGTGCCCCAATGTGTATACTTAAATGGATAGCCATTCTGCCAACTATATCCTAAGGGAGAACAAGATGCGTTTCATTAAATTTTTAGCAATCTGTGTCTCTGTTTAAGGGTTTGATAATATTCCAAGACAACTGATAACATCTTATAGATCACATCAGACGTCTGATTTTAAATCTGATACTTTTACTAGAAGATAATAGAACAAAATAAAAGATATAATAGTCTAATTATAGTTATGAAGGCAAAGAATGAGTGGAAAGCCCCAGGACACAATGGATAGACAACATACAAGAATGGTCATAATACAGCCTAACTCTTGGCTTACATTTAATCTATTTTTGCATTTTACAAGGCACATTTAACAAAAATAAAGTTTTGTGAAAGCCAAGCTGTATTAATTTTATTTCTATATTTAAAAAACTATATGAATTTCAGTTAACAAAGGTTTTCTTAGAACAATATTTATACACAAACAGACCCTGCACTGACCTCCTTCAAGCTTGCGATCACTGAGACCAATCCAGAAGGTGCCGGAGTAGCCCCTGAAACAGCAGAAAGTATTGGTTAACTTATGGGAGAAAAAAACATTGGCAAGGGGTTTCTTTCAATTCTGAGAGGGGAACAGTATTCTTGCTTAACTCTGTAGAATAGTTGGTAGAGTTCAAAAGTTATCATCTATATTTTGAAACAAATAATCTGTGAGGGTAAATTTCTCATAACTGCATTTGCAAGGATTGGAGTCTTTTGCTTTACACTAAACACTTCCTGTCAATACATTTCTATCATCATGTGTCAAGCGCAGACAGATGTACATTTCTTTGTAAATGTTAAGCTTTTAAACAGGGATTAGGTCCTTGCTCTACACAGTGGGCCCAGTCCCATTTATTTGCTGAAATATTGACCATCTTCAAATGCCTTCATATTTACACATTGGATAGAGTACATATTTATGGATTTAGCCCTTTTGACAGATTTAAATTATCTTTTCTAGAACCATAGATAATGCATTTAGAATTTTAGAAAATTGGAAACTCATGGTGTTGAAATACGGAACGAATTCGTAGAATTAATTAGTATACACATACAAAAAATCAGCCTATTTGTCAATCTTAACTCTAATATGGTACCATTTATGCTTTATTACTTAACTGATATGATAGAGCAAACAAACGTTGAATTAAAAATACAAAAAACATTTTCCAAAAGAAAATATGTCTGATTTTCTATAAAAATTAGTGACAAAACAGGAGATTCTATTAAGGGAATAGGGTCAATTTTTTGCTTACGGTTACGAAGGTCTTCTTGTAAGTGTAAGGCTAAGTGGTCTGCAAGGGTTTTGATCTGACGGTAGATGAGACTGAGTCAGGGAGGTTGTTTATGTGGCATAGGAAGAGTAGCCACCCTAGGACGGTGCCTTGGGGAACTCCGGAGTCAACAGTTGCTTCGCTTGATGATTCGCCATCTACCACTACTTTCATATGACGATTGTAGAGGAACGATTTTATTCAGGAGTGAATGTTGCTTCTGATGCCATAGCTGTCGAGTTTGTGCAGTAATTTGTCATGTGGTACAGTGTCAAATGTCTTCGAAATGTCTAGGATGGCTATGTCAGTTTGGATGTTGTTGTCAAAGTTTTGGATGAGATCGTGCAATGTCACAGCAAGTTGTGTCACGCACGAGTGACCTGCACGGAATCCATGATTGAGCGAGGTCAGTATTTTGTGATTAATCCATATATTATATAGTCACTGAAAGGTCTGTTTTCTTTGACCAAAGCAAATATATTTAAAAACTTTATCTTTAAATCGACCCGTTTCATTCAATAAACTTAGGGCTGTTGAAGCTGGAGAGGCTGATGCACCATATTGACCACCAGAGCCAGATGGCTTGTTAATGTTATCTGATGCATCCTGAGCAAGTTTGTGTGACGATGAAGTAACATGGGTGTCAACTGTTGTCTTTCTATATTTTTGCGTACCTGTTACACATATATGCTTTTTTACATCTTTACCTGTTGTTTTTTTGTAATACTTAATGCACACAGAGCATTTCATGCCCTCATTGTCATGGAGAAGCCATGTTGCTTTTGTCCAGTTTTCATTAAACGTCCGAGCAACTTGCTGCTCATCGTAAAGCTTTTTCGCCTTAGTGTCCTTACCAACTTCTTTTTTTTTCTTCATCTGGTTTGCGTTTTTTGCAAGGGATGGAACCTTTTTTTAAATTGATTGCCCACAACATGTTTAATATTTATCCAGTGTTGATAAATTTCGAGGCGAGGATAGCAAAGTTGTTTACGTGGTTAGGTTTTTTAAGCGTTGGGTTCCGCTCCGATGACAAATAACTAGTTGCAAATCCACCATTCTCTTATTTTGTTAGTATTGTTTATAATTTCGACGATTGATACATTTATATAGTTCACGTTTCAGAAGCGATTGATAAGGTTACTGGATATATCATATAAGTTGATTTCAAACTCAATATCCCACATTCATCGAAGCCAACTGGGCAATTACAAAATTCTTGGAACTGATGAAATGGTAAAATGGTGAACTGAACATACGATGTGAACGAAGTTTTTTTCATAGTGACTTCGCACCAGGGTACATTAGAAATATAAGCTCGGCACTAGAAAAATGAGAGAATGCGTGCGATTATGGATTTTTGTGCTGTTTTTTTGTGTATTTTTTCCAATTTGACCGTTCCAGATATTTGGACTGGCAGTTGCCAGGCTCAGCCAGTCCGAGCCCAAAACTGCCAGTCATTGCCATCGGACTGGCACATTTCAGCAAGTCTGGGTGAGAGTATTATTTAATATTTCTTTTACATAAACCAATTAACACAAAAACGCCGTAACGGAAACCGCAACAATGACGGCTAAACACAGGGCTGGAAAACGCAACAACGACGGCTAAATGCAGGACGGGAAAATGTAACGGCTCAATTTTTAATCTTCAAGAATACAAAAATTAGTCTTTAAATCAAAAAATGAATATTTCACGGTTCGCAACACATGAAACTATAAGAAAAGCAACACAATATGTGTATAGACCCCTCGTTTTATAAGATTATTACATGCCTTTTGAGCTAGCCTCAGTTCACTCTGCATGGCTTTCAGACCAAGCTGTCTGAAATAATTTCCATCGCTGCCATCTTTGCACAATTATAAAGGGATCTTAACTCCTTGCATACAATCTCACAATATGACTCTTCCTACACATAGTTATTTGAGGTTAGGTAGTCTCATGGGCCATGGGTAACACACTTACCTCTAATGAAAGAGGCCTGGTTTGTAATCTGTTCTGTGACTGGTGCCACTCTCCACTTGACTACATTCCTAACATGAATGTGTTTTCCTCCCTTTAAAATGAGCTGCATGTGTTGTGAAAGGCACATAACACTCACTTACTCACTCACTTACTCACTCACAGATAGTTATGTTTAAAGCTTAAGATTATTCTTGTCATTTTTTGCCTTTGTTATATATCTGTACTGATTTGTGTTCATAAGAAACTTCTTATAAAAAGGATAAGAATTGTTATGCTGGTACATGTAGTCTCTACTTTTGTTGTTAGTATGAATGACATAAATTTCAATATGTTATTTTGAATATACTGTTTCAGATTTATGCAGTTGCTATGGTTATGGTGGGCAAGTTTGGTACATCTGCAGCCTTTGGTGTAATGTATGTCTATGGATGTGAATTGTTTCCTACAAGTATTCGTAATTCTGCAATGGGCGTTAGCTTTGTCATTGAATTAATGGGAGCAGTTGTTTCCCCATACATTGTACAATTGGTAAGCTGCTTATATCCAAGGTCAGATAGAGTGATTAAGCTAGTGATCAAAAGATAATTTATGCAAGGAGCTAAGAGTGATTGTGAAATAAGTGGGATGTAAAAAAGCAAAGATGCTGGAACATGTGTGATAGACTATGTCTAGCACAATAATGGATGGTGAGACTGCATTAGAATTTAAGCATTTAGCAAGCAATGCCACAGGGATAGTAGTGGTCAAAGATTCCCAAAGCACACTGAAAAGGGTTTCTAGTTATTAGCTAAGAACCAAATAGGTTTAGCCTATTAACAAGCTTGGCTTCCAAGACATCCTGTGGATCTGTTGACCAGGTCAGCCTTATGTGAGAGGTAACCCGGAAGCTTTGCAACTTGTAGGTACTGCACATCATGATGGAAGTATTAAGATGGCAAAGCAGGTGTTCTGAAAGAGGCAATAAACATGTCTCAGATGGGAAAATAAGAAAGCAAGTAAGGAGTACTATGCGTTTGTGGTATAACTTAAACAGACTATTTTGGACTGAGGTGACTTATCTACTACAACTACTTGTAGTAGAAGTTGTAGTAGGGTTGGTGGTAATGAGAGAGTGTGAAAAGTGGTGATTGAAGGAAGACTCAGTTTTCATGCACAGAAAGAAGATTGCATAATCAGCTCCTCACAGTACACCAGCAAAAGAGGACCTTATAAGTCTGACCAGATTGCAGTGATTGCTTCTTGAGATGTTCTATGTTTGTTAATTTGTTGTTGTTGGTTGATTTCAGATAAGCTTTAAATCATGCTGGTATTTCCAAATTCCTAAATGGTGATCATTATCAATCTTCAAAAAGTGCTATTATATCTTAAATTTACTAATTTAACCATCACAACGTTTCTCTTTCCACCAGGGTGACAGTATGGGTAAGGAACACAGTGCAGCTTTTCCAATGTTAGTATTTGGTTGTGTATCCATTGTGGCAGCACTTCTCGCACTTTTATTACCTGAGACAAGAAACAGAAGGCTTCCAGAAACTCTAGAAGATGCTGCCAAATTTGGATTAGTTGAAGAGGCCTATTAAGATTGAGTGTGTTGTGGTTATGTGCCTTAGTGATTTTCTTATTAGAAATATATTTTTGATCCCAAATTTTATTTGATAAAAGTTGATAAACCACTTGCCTTCAAACCATTTGATCTATGAATTTCAATCTGTGAATCTTAAAAAACTTTTGTCGTTTGCCTCAGGCTATTTAGCAACTCGTGGTTTTTACTTACCAAAAATATTTTTTTTAGTAATTATTAAGAATAAGCTACGATACCAAAGTAAGTGTTGGTGATAATGCTCAATTTTGATCTTTAGTTGTATCTGTGTTCTTTTTTAAATTTTTATTTTGAATCTTGATATTCTGTGATTGTGACTCGTTTAACTCTACTTACGGTTAATCACTTATGGAGTGTCTCAGGAACTATTTTAAACTGTAATTTAATTTCATATTTCTTGTACACTTAAAATATTAGATTGTTGCCAAAGATAATTGAATACTATCTTTATGCATTGTTGTTCAATTGATTATGAATCAAAGTCATCCTTCTAAGTCAGTAAAACCAAATCTATCTGGAGTTGTGAATGTATTGTAATAAGTAATGGAAGCGATAGCCGTGTGGTTAAGGTGTCAGGCTCAAGAGCCGGCAATCTTAAAGCATTGTGGGTTTCATCCCCACAACGGGTCAAAATTTTCATGGTGAAAAATTTGTCAGTCTTCCGCCTGCCTACCCAGCAGTTGAATTGGGTACCTGACTTATAGGCTCTTTAAGTTTACTAAGGCTTGTCACCTAACAGGCAAACGCCTTTATAAGCTGTATGTACATGTGTGTCTCCGTTCTAGCAAATGTCTTTGTAAATCGGTCTATTCCTTGTATACTCTGAATGTACATGGGTGTCTCCGTCCTGCCTGTCAGGGGTAATATATGAAAGCGCTTTGAGCTTACTCCAAAGGGAAAGCGCTATATAAGTGGCATTATTATTATTATTAATAATAATGGAGAAGGAGTTGTCGGCTTTAACGTTATCTGGCTTAAGATAAAGTGTGTGTGACAGTAACAATAAAACTAACAAACGAACAAACCACATTTTGAAAAGTAATCCAAAACATTTACTGAGAGTCATAATTTACAAGCCACTTTTTGTTATAATATAACTTGACGATTACTCACTCAAATGAAACAAGACTAGTACCAAATGAAATATAATTCAATTCTCTACAAGAATCATCAATGTTGGACTGATAAAGAGTCTTGTTGATGTTTTACATAAGACCAGAGCAAAAAAAAATATAATTTTTTCTTTGATTACGAAACCTTGTTGGGGAAAATCAATGTGACTTTTTAGATGCCTTTTAAAAAAATCTTGCCATGGAGAGTTTTAAATGCATGGCGAATTATTTAGGGTTTCATCTTTTGCAAATTTGTTTTAGCACAATTTTTACTCATGGTTAAGCAGATATCATTATTGTCTATTGTTTTGATTTTATAATACGGCCTGATACCCAGGTTAGGCACCTGGGCGAGGACGGGTGGCGGTGGTGGCTGCTTGTGCATTGTGCAGGCACGTGTTTAAAACACACATTCTTACATGATGTACATGGTTGCCACATTCATCAGCCCTCAGCAAGTGTAAATTCTGAGAAAAGACCTCTCAAAAGAGGTCTTCTCCAAAGGGCCCTCAGTAAAGGCTCTCAGATTTCTGTCGTAACCACATAAGCTTTCATCACTTGTTCTGTTCGTCCAAATCTGTCAGTTAGTTTTCAAATACAGTAAACAGCACTTAAAATGAAATCCACAGGACTTACCTTTTTGTTTCAGTTTAGACATGGTTAATTCCTGAAATAGTTATTAAGATATATAAAAAAAGAGACTTAAACATTAGGTCTGTGGAAGATGAATCTGGTTAATTATGATTCTCACTATACTTACCAAAACAATTCAAGTTTTCCATGTAGCCATATCTTAAGCTATTTATCATCCCAAAATAAAGGAGATCTGTAATTTCTAATTGCATATTTGGGTTATTAATTCTTTTTATTGTTTATTCAATAATCAAAGTTTTAGTGCAACAAGTGGCCTACTGTTTTAGATCCAGTGTTTTATTACTTGACACATTTTTTCAATAAAGGCTTTATTGGTTTGGAATTGAAATTAGTTCAGTTCATTTCGATTCCTCTCATTGAAGGCTTTTTACTTATGCCATTAGAATTTAAATTATTTTTTCTTACCTGTTGCAAACATATCGTTGAAACTGCTGTTAAGATGTTGAGAAAATATATATAGATTTATGACCTGTTGGCATGTTTATATGGAGGACAGTCTATGTATACAAAAAGATGTGCCTTAAAATGAGGTATTGAAACATGTTTTGAAAAATGTCTTCTAGTATTTTTTGTAAATTTTCTTATAGTTAAGATAACTTGTTGACAATATGAAGCAAATTTTACATGAGATAAAACAGATATTGAAATATGAAAATCCTTAAGACCAGTGCTAAAGTTTGTGAAAACTGAACACACATTTATTGTATATGATAGAAAAGTACTCAAATGAAGCCCCCATCCCATACAAATTTGTTTAAATCATATTAATTATTGAGGTGGAGAAAATGTAGAAGAAGGTAAATAAACAGAAGAATTTATTTCACCTTTCCTTTCACTTTGAACATTAACATGCTATATCTCTTTACAAACTTTTTTGACAAGTCTCCCATTTTTATGGATCATCACAATATTCGTGTTTATGAAACGTTTTTGCACGTGAAAGTATGGTTTTTGTTTGTCAGATGTAAAGATTCATGTAAGAGAAAACATAGCTTAATTGGAAGATTAAATGTGCAACCTTTTTATGTTGAATTCCTAGTCTTTAAATTCATATGTGAGTCAATATCTATCATTTTAACATTAAAAATCATAAATCTATGCTGAAAAAGGTTTACTATCACTTCATTTATTCCATTATGATTAATGTTACTATCAACATATTAACTGGCAATGAATACTGTAAATAACTTGTACATCATTTGATAAAACCACAGAAAAGTCATTAACAAAATTCTGTGGGCACTTACATTTCCAGTCCTAGTCTTTATTTGGATGCATAATGACTAAAGCTTGCATCATCTGTATGTGGACACTTTATGGCTGTCAACTGTTTGTCTGAACAGTCTACTTATTGTTTTTGTTATTCAAGAGTAAATTTCATTTTGTCTTTGCTCAGGTTGCTTCACTTTACTTTTCATTATGTTAACTTTTGAAACCTGTTATGAATGGCAAGCCAGTACCTTGCCATCACTTATATCTGATAGTTATCTCACCATGTCAGTGATTCATTGTCTCTTGATAAGGCTTTTCACCCTCTTCCAATGTTTCATTTTATTACCTGGAATAAATCTATAAATATATTAGATCAGTTAATCTGTTGCCACTGACTTTCTCAACATGGATGGTTATGCAGCTTTCAATAAATAGCCTTTAGTGCTCATTCTCAACTAAAGTTTCCATACAACATTCTATACCTGGTGAAATGTACTTTCTATGACTTAGATTACTGAAAAAATACCTGGCGACACATTGCTCTTAACAGAGGTACAGTTATGACCTTTTATGATAGTGAACTTTCTGTTGGTCTTTGATTTTAAATCACCAAGGTTATATTTTTAAGAAGCAGTTTAATTGATTTTAATTTAAAAAATATTCATTTTAACAATATTTGAATACTGAGAAACAGAACATTCAGTTAATAATTTATTTAAATTTCAATTGGGGAGGGGGTTGAGTATGCTTAAAAGTTATCTATATTCAATTTTGCATATGGTTTGTGGCATCCCACACACACTTAAACCTTTGAAGAATTACTTGCATATATTCTTAACTTCATGTTGACAAAGACATAAGGAATGTAGAAAAGTTTTGTATTTTGTTGTTGCTGCGGTTGGTTTTGTGGATGTTTTCTTTAATTCTACTTAACTTCAATGTGATATTTACAAAGTTTGTTCTAGTATATTTCATAACAGGTGCTTAATAAATGTTTGCGCACATTCCAGTAAAGGTGCCATTAAGATTTTACAGATAGGTACCATTGGAGTTCTAGTTATTTCTTGTCCATATACACTATAATATAATGATTGATTGTAGGGATTTCTTCCATACTGTGTTTTTTAATTGTATTATTGGCTCTATCTTGTATACATTGTTTGTATGTCCTCCTATATTAATGTTTGGGTGTTTCAACATTTTATTTATGTTCTGTATATATTATATTTTCATCTGTACAGTGTGGGACAGATTAGCGCTATACAAATACTCTATATATAATATTATAATTTCTTTATTAAACTCACAGATTTTCATAAGAAGAGTTTATTTTCATGATGCTGACCTTAGGTCTTTAGATCTTGTGGAAAGGGTAATGATTTGATTTGGATGAGAGATAAACCCTTAACTGATTTACTTAAGATTGCTTATGCTGTGTTCTTAACTCCTTTAGTTATACCTTGAATCTCCCTAAAAAAAATAAAATGAATATTTTCTAAATTGTTTGTGGTTTTAATGGCTCTCCTAATTCGATGGCATTGATGTTTAAGAGTTGAATCGGTTCAGCAATTGATCAAGCACTCGTTTTATATTACTTTATATAATTAGAAGACATGCAACCAAATGAATGATCAAACAAAAGTGATCTCCCCTGTATGGCCTTGTAAGTTGAGAAATTAACTCGTGTGGTGGGCGGCATCTTTTGAAGTTTCTGCTTACTAGCATTGTAAATTTACTAAATGATTTATCTTGATATAAGTTTAATCACGAAATGAATAGATTCAATGTATCAAAGTTATTCAAATTGGTCAGGGGCAGTCAATTTAAAGCTTTTTAAAGAAATTTCAATATATTTGAGATCCACAATGCTGTAAACTTGCACAATTTTTAACAAATCTCAAAATTTTGGCCATTGCTTTGATAATATCCAAGGTTGCCCCACCTCCCATTTCAAAATCTTTATTACGCGCCTGGAATCTTAAACTACGACTTATGTCAGGCGCGTAGCCAGGATTTTGCTATTTTTATTATAGCAATGGCCGCAAAAATTGTGCAAATTTAGTGCATTTTGGATCTCAAACGGGGGTGGACTTTCCCCCATGTCCCCCTGGCTACGCGCCTAACTAAGGTAACGCTGTGCGTTAAACTACTATAAAAATAGTTAAACGAAATAAAATAGATATAAAAAAAACGATACAAAAATCTATCAACACGAAAACTCAAAACAGATGTAACAGGTTAAAATAATGTATAATATTAATAATGTTGCAATCTAGAATATATCTAGGACGTGAGGAATGATCAACTTATCGTTTTCTTATCCTTTTTTTCTTTTTGTCATTTGTCATTTGGGGGGTGGTCAAAGTTTTTCTTGGAGGGACAGACTAGTGTGGAGATCTGCATGATTTTATCCCCAAAATATATGAGAGTATATTGACTCGTACAGTGGTCACTTTATTTGGCAATTTGATCCGTTCATCAGTTGTGAGGCAGAGGACTTTTGTTTGGGGGCATTATGTAACATGCTTAGCGTAGCGAGGCGAAAAAAATTGAAATATCAAAGCTAAATGGTGCATTTTAGAGCAATTTTGGTACCCGATGAGGGGG
>JAUUEB010265925.1:0-13192 GCA_032362205.1 Clione limacina | reverse complement strand
AAATGTCCCTGAGGCGACGAATCAAGTTCTCTGCTTTCCCTGGCTCCTGGAACACAATTGGCCAGTTCGAGTACCTGTCCACCAGGACCAGATAGTTCTTGCTAATGAATGAAAAATAGTCGCAGCAGACCTTCTGGAATGGATACTCAGGCGGTACTATGTCCTCTGGGGGCTCCATGGCATTTGACTTGGCCATTCTGTGGCAGTGCTCACACTCATTTCTGGTTCTTGTGATGTCTACCGAGATGTTTGGCCAAAAGATTGAGTCTGCCGCTCGTTGACACATTGCTCCTACACCTTGATGTGCAGCATGTAGGGACTGCAAAAGCTGCTGTCGTAGCACTTTGGGAATAACTATTCTGTTGTTCATCATCAGCACACCGTCAATCTCGTACAGATGTGTTGCATATCTGTGGTATGCCCTTATATCTTGGCGGAGGTCTCGGAGGTCTGGCATGCCAGATGCTAATACTTCCCTGAGGTGTGTCAAGGTCTCATCCTCTGCAGTTGCTGCTTTCACCATTTCCCAAGACACGAGGTTGGATGCGGCATATAAGGTGTCCATGGCTGCTGTGTGTACACCGATGTCATCTGCAAAATTTTCCTCTTCGCTCTCGACAAAGGGGGTGAGTAATGGGTATCGAGATACTGCGTCTGGTCCCTTGTTCTTCGCTCCGGAGATGTGTTGAATTGTGAAGCTGTATGGAAGGGTTTTTTCCTTCAGATTGAGAAGACGGCGGTTTGTGATGTCTGTGAGTGACCTGTCGTTGAGGATTTGGACAAGCGGCTTGTGATCTGTCGCAACAATGAGCTTGGAGCAGCCCAATATGTAGTAGCGAGTCTGGTGGAGTGCATAAGCCACTGCTAGCGCTTCTCCCTCCACAGGGGCGTATCTGCTCTCAGCACTTGTTGTAAACCTGCTTCCCACGAGGCAAAGCTTCCATCCATCGCGGCAGCAGGATGGTGATAGGGCCTGACATTGACAGTGTTTCTGCTTTAAAACAAAGCCAATGCCGTCATTGGACCAGTCGGTCGCGAGGCATGTGGGACGTGATTGCTCGAAGAGTCTGACGCCTTCTCTCATAGCCTCTACGATGGTGGTTTTCGACCTTTCAAAAGCTTCGTCAAGCTCATCTGTCCACTCAAACTTCTTGCTTGTCTTCAGCAGCTCCCGGAAGGGTTTCATCTCTTTCGCCATGGCAAATGCATACGACCCTTGGTTTACCAACCCGAACCAAGCCCTGGCACCTGTGATGTCCTTTGGCGTTGGGAACTGCAAAATTGAGTTTAGGAATTTCTGTTGTGGCTTGATGCTGTCCGGAGTCACGGTGAGCCCTGAGAAGTCGACCACATCCTGAGCGAATTGGAATTTCCTCGGGTGTAGAGTGATCCCGTTCCTCCCACAAAGGTCCAGCCATTGGCAGTTTTGGAAGAAGGCTTCCTCAATGCCCTTTGCCCACATGCAGGTGTCGTCAACACATTTCACTTTGTTCTCAAAGTCAGCTATGATTGAATCAAAGCGTTGCGTATATCCATCGCCACTTGCCAGGAATCCCTGTGGGGCTACTTTATACCTGTAGCGACCCCAAGGGGTGATGAATGTTGTAATGTGCCGGTCCTCTTCATTAAGTGGTACGGAATGGTAGCCGTTCCAGGCATCAGTGACTGTTTTCTTTGTGCCTCGTGGAATTTGCTCGGCCAGTTTGAAGGGGGTGGACGTATGGTGGGTCTGCCTGACCGACTGCCTGTTTTGTGGTTGTAAATCCACAGTGCGTCTGGGAGTGCCGTCTGCCTTTGAGGTTACAACCATCCTTGAACACCAGGTTACTGGGGTGTTGGGGCCAACTTTCTCCAGAACTCCCAGGGCAACATCTCGTTCAAGGTCTGCATAAACTTTGTCCTGCCAGTGGACGGGTACCACTGCTGGCTTGTGAACGGCGACTGGCTTGGCGTCCGGGTTAAGGAATAACTTGAGCGGTTCACATTTCATCATGGGCAGAGGTTGATGCTCGCAAACATTGAAGGTTGTTGAAGCGTAGTAGTCCAATAGCCATTCCTTAAGTGCAGGGACATCCTTCTCTGTTGCAGTCAGACCAGGGGGTAGAGTTGTTGGGATGGGAGGTACCTCTTTAGGTCTTTTCGGACAGTTACATTGCGGGTCTGTGGGCGGTTCACTAGAGGTGTGGTACACATTATCCGCATCAATCTCTGGAAAGTTGGGAGATATGATCCCTAGTTGCTCCAACGCCTCTCTGCACAAGAAAGCTTTGGTCATCCTTTTAGACAGGTATACAAGCTGCTTGCATGAACGTCTTGGACCAGAGTCATTACTGATCGACACCTTCAAGATGATGCCTCCTTCTACTCCTAGATCCTCCTTGATAGCCCCTCTCATTGACAGACTGACGGGCATTATATCTTTGGCGGAGTAACCCATAGCCATGGCTGTGTCCCAGGGTATGATGGAGCTTTGACAGCCTGAGTCTGCTACCATGGGTATGACGGTTGGCTTAAACTTGGAGGTGGGTATCTTATTCCTGAAGTTGGCGTGTTCCTCTGGTAAGGGGGTCAATTCAGCAATCACTGTTGGATGGGGTTTAGACGGTCGTTGTATCCACTTCCCTTGATACACGTGGTGCGCCACAGAGTTCCCTGACTCATGAATTACTGCGAGCTGGTCAGTGCACAGGTTAGAGTCTTCTGCTTGATATGCCTTGTTGCTGGCCTGGCGTTTGCAGAATCTGGAGCTGCTGTCTCTGTGTCCGTTTGCTCCACAGTCTTTGCATTCACTACACATTTTACTGTAGTGCCCTTTAATGTTGCACTTACTGCACTGTGAGGTCCATGCGGGGCATTTTTGTATCCGAGTGGTTTTGTCATTCTTCGGACCATGGCTTGGTCCTCCGCAGGCCCAGCACTTGCCCTTGTGAGGCTTTATCCCTTCATGTTTAGAGGGCTGTGATCTTTCTTTCGACTGGGTGATGGCTCCAGCAGTGTCTCCTACTGCATGGCGTGTTGCCTTTCCCTGCTCTTTTTGTGCAATGAAATTAACCACTTCCTCAAGGCTTCTGTCTGTTTTTGGGTCGCCAAGGAGGTCAGCTAATATGTCTGGGTCTGAAATGCCCCGGATCAGGTTGTCCTTAATTATTTCATTGCTATAATCAAAGATATGTGTGCACCCAGACTCTGTGCACTGCGCTTTAAACTTACATAAGGAGGCTTGACCTCGAAGGTTGGCCAAGAAGGTCCTGATGCCCATGCCGGGGCCTTGAACCATCTTGGCCAGCTTCATTCTGTGAACTAAAACGCTCTCGTCCCTCACCGCTAGGCGTTTGATATCATCGAGGAGGTTCGTTTCTGCCATGAGGGCAACATCAGATCTGGTGTCCCTCATTATATTTAGTCTTAGTTCCTCGCTACAGCAGTAAAAGAGTGCTGTAGCCAGTTGCGGGGTGGCTATGACCGTTCCGGTCTTATACATTGACCATTGTCGGCGGAACGCATCCCATTCTTCGGGGGTAGCTCCCATTCCAATCTTTGGAGGGTCTATATTCAGTTTTTGGGGTGTTGGTGTGGGGGCTGGATTTGAATGCGCGTCTTTCTCATGCATTGCTAGTTGCTGGGCGATGACTGCTGCGAAGGCCCCATCCAAGTCTGAAGACTTCCAAGAGCATTGCTCATAAGGACATGGGACTATCGGCATGATTGTGAGTAGACTAAGACAAGAGAAGGTGGCCTGAGGAGCTGGGGTGTCAGAAGCAAGGCGTGCGAGTGTGGGAAAACAGTCTGTATGCGTGCGAGAGTGCGAGAACAGTCTGTATGCGTGCGAGAGTGCGAGAACAGTCTGTATGCGTGCGATAGTGCGAGAACAGTCTGTATGACGTCAGTATGTTATGCGTAACATAACAGGTTGGTGAGTAGGAACTTGTTAGGAACACAGGATTGTTAGTGTTTCATGCAAAAGCAATACCAGGGGATAGGCTATTTTTTTTTTTTTTTTTTTTCTTCTCTTTTCTTAAACTAAGACATACATGCATGAATGAAGAAAAAAGTACATACATGCATAAAAATGAAAAGCATGAAATGAAATGTTCATGTACTAATAATAATACTAATATGATATGCAATTTAAATTGTCTGTTCCTTGATGGCAGTGCGTCTCAGGTGGGGAGTCATTTGTCTGTGAAGTGTACAAGGGCTACCCGGGTAGGCACAAGGATGAACACGAGCATGCGATAATGAGGGTTACTTGCAAGTACCAAAGTAAAGCGAATGCACTGTGTTGCAACATGAAATGATGTGGTAAAGCACGAGTTGTGATTGAAAATGTGGGGTGCTATGTGGTATTGGCATGGGACTGCTATGGTGCAGTTTGTATGGTCATGGGTTCTGCATGACATTGATTGCATGGATGACGATAACGTGGCTCTGATGAAGTGACTACATGAAGTGGCTTGGTGATGTCGCCGCTGATGATGGTTGAGCGTCTAGTGTAATAACAGAGCATAGATAGCTATGTTCACACAAGGGGACAGGAGATAGCGTGATGGTTCTAATCCTTTAATGTCCAAATGGAATGATGATCTGTTATTACATCTGTTGACATAGTAAAAGGAGTACATTAATCAATAGACATATACATATACATATAATCCTATATTTCATACCTATCTAATAATAATATATCGGCATCCGTGCCACTTATACATTCTTGTTCTCTTTAAACACATGATGTAAAATGTGTATCAACTATACATTTGAATGCATGTTTTTGGTCAAATGAGTCTCAGCAAACGTTAAGACGCTAGACTACTACCCAATGCAGTTGAAATTGTAACGCAAAAACATTATAAAAAGACCAAGCCAGATGGACTTCAATCAACAACACAAAACTGAATTAAATGTAAGTAGATACAATTTAAGACAAAATGAAAGGGTTGAAAGAATGAACAAAACCAATTAAGAAAGAAACAGTGGTATCCAGAGATACAGTGTCCAAAACTGAATTTCATTGTTTGCTACATCGGCTCTGATAAGCTTTTAGACGAGACACTCCAGACCAGTGAATGTGGTGTTGGGTCTTGGTAAACAGTGTCGAGAAATGACAAGACAAAGTGGATTGAGGCAGGGAACGAGAAGGCTACTTCATCAAAATATGAAATGAGCTTATAGTTTTTGGCCTGTAGCCGTGGATCGTGATTGATTGGGTCAACAACTTGTGTCTATAATGCGCTCAGTTTCAACTTATATACATTAAGCTTGTTTCGTCAAACTTATAAACTTATGAATACTGATCTATAAGCTGAAAGACATCTGAAAGCGCACGATTGTTAAACATATTTTTCTTCTCTTTAATCTAAGTGATTTCTTATTTCTAGGAAAGATATATGATTAAAGATTTGACCTGTTGTGTACTTTGAGATTGATTGCCTTATATTAAAACGACAAGATCAGAATATACTACATTGCGCTGACGAGTCTACAAATTATTGTTTTGGTTTGCCGAGTTTATAGATTTATAAGTATTGTCAAGACCTCATCGATCATATTGTTACCACCACACTGGACAAGCAAACATAAACAGTAGGAAAAAATAACCACTTCAACATGAATCAATTTCAACTGTTTTATTTGACACTTGGTGAAGCCTAAACATAATAGTTGCTGATCAAAGGTCATAAATACAGGTCTTCAAAATAGGTCAAAAATGATCTCAAAGTATATTTCTCGTTGGGACCAATTGAGTGAATTCCTCAAGTCGACATTGAAACCCTGCCACTCTTTGAAATAGTGGAATCGACAGAAACATTTATATTAGGGATTTTTTTTGTTTTCGATGTTGCACACGCAAGTTATCAGCTATGTGAGTTGTTTTAAATTATTTTCAAAAGCTCCTAACCCTACTGTTTAATTGTGGGGTAGACATCTTCTAGATGACATGGACGTCATATAAATCATATATTAAGTCATACATATTTTATCCACGCCTTACTTTAAAAGTCACGCAAAACGTTTTGATCAATTAATTATCTCTCATTCTCTGTCGTTGTCTCTGACTCACAGCTACAAAAAATACAACTTCACAAATGATATATCACTTTTCATTGCATGTTTAAAAACCACATATTTTATGTATAGTTCAAGTGCAATGAAGAACACGGAAGTGAACAATAAAAATAGAAAAATATCCACGGCAGGTACACAATTTCCACTTATATTTACTCCCTGGTAGCTGCTTTAAAATTGTTCATGATCGATCTGAAGTTGTTGTTTTTTTTGTTTGAATCAAGTATGTATACACTTTCGAAGTGTAGGATGAATGAAAAACTGTGCATATAAAGATATGAAAAACATAATGAATGTTTATTTCTGAAAATATTTTCATCTTTATTCGTAGATGTAGTAAACTGTGATCATGTCACTCTTAATTATCTTAATTACATCTTCTTCTACAAGCTTTCAGTACCGAAATCAATGTCGACATCGAGAGTCGCAGTCCTCACAGTTAATCGACCATGACATTTTTGAAAGTACAGAGATGGCTTAAGGTAGTAAATATTAGTGGAAAGTGCTTATCTAACAATAAATTGCTATATCTCGTAAATCAAAAAACTGAAGAACCACCATCTGATTCCCCTTCTTTATCCTCCCTTTTCAAATTTTAGAAAGCCTTTTCTAGTGAGGCCAGGTTAAAAAAAACAATACATTATCATCACCGCCCGCATCATTACTTGCAGTCGCATGGATTAAAAAAAGTTCTTAGTTGATTTTCACATTTTCAAGACAAAAAAAGGTTTTTCAACCTCGTCCTTTTTAAATGTCCTTTGGACAAAATAGGTGTTAACGGGTGCATTAATTGAACTTGAATGGAGTACTTGACGCATTTTTAGCAGATTTTAAAGTTAGCCAATGGGATGTAGACAGAGATGGGGAGTTTTTGACGAAAAAAATAATATGCCTGATTATGTTTCTCAGAAAAAAAGTGATAAGAATCTATTGTTTTGTATTATCTGGCCTTACGAAAACTTCTATCTATCCGGCCGTCTTCAAGACAGGGTCAATGCATGGGTGGAGTCAGTGTATAATAAAACTGCGTTTCTAATAGGTACCACAATTACTGCGGGGATCATTACAAAAAATGTATACTAAGAAATATTTAAAAGTTATGCCAACTCCTGAAACAAAAAATATTTGCAGTGTAGGATAAAGATAGTAAGTGGATACAGATGTTGCGTTAAAAGTCAAATAAAGAAGCGGGAAGATAATCTGGATATTCTCTTGTGCATTTCTTTTAAAAGAAGCAACATTTAATTGTTGTTCAAGGTCCACTAGCTACGATCCTATTGTACATTTGTTAGGATAAACGATAAGTAATTAACAATCCTAGTTGCGGAAATCCCTCCCCATCCCTCTACATTCAGTTATAACATTATTTGTATTTACTGAAATGAATTCTTAGTAGGTTTTAACCAATTGCCAATTAACAGTCCGAAGTCTATAATTATAAATGGTTCCCCAAATGCAACACACCCAGATCGTGAGACGGCTTTAAAGCGAAACAACTGTTATTTAAGCTAAATATTGTAATTAGAAATAGTGTCACTATACAAACACGATTCAATCGCTTAAATGGCGTACAACTCATGCTGAATCATCTTAATTGATAACCACTAAAACGTGGAGGCCTTATTGGTAGTCCTACTCTGATATGAGCAGTGTATTAGTCACTAAAACTTAAAAACAAACGGCCATACATAAGATTAAAGCACTTTGCAATATCATCAGAGCTCTTAAGATGTCGAAAACGTTGCTCTCAGAACGCATGTAAAGAAAATACTTAGAAGCAGGATTGTTCACACACTCTACAGATTAGGGGTAATAAAGCTGACGAGCAAATGTTGAATTGTATGAGTATGTGTGCAAGAAGGACTCGTGTTATGGTGAGATATGCAAAGAAAGATTCAAGCTGAAGGGGGAGATGAAACGACAAAGCGCCACCCAAGGATTGCCCACCCCCTCCCCTTTCAGTCTACAAATCTGTTTTCCCCAACACTCATACTGGATTCAAAGAATACATAAAGATGTCAAAAAACCTTCTCAATATTTCACATTATGACCACGACAAAGCGAGAGAAGAAAAGGAAGGACTGTGATAATCAATATGATCCCGGTTCAATGGCTGGAAATTACGAGGCTTTACTGACATTCATCGGTCTAATTATATTGAATTAATGTATGAAAGACTTTTTTTAAAAGTCGACAGTCTCTTTTGAGATTGACAACAAAAAATAACATTCAAACGCAATAATCATATATTATGTGTGAAGAACAAAGTGTTTTTCCTACAATGTACAAATCATTGACAATCGTAACCATTAAACATTAAACGCAAAGGCTGACCCCTTCAATTTAGACAATATATCTCTCCTTTCGTAGTCGATAAATTGGAACACCATGAGAAACAAAAGCGATATTCTAAAACTGTATTTCTTTTTTCCATAACCAGTTCCCCGTCTACTCTCCCTGTATATAACTACAGCCGTTAAGGACCGAGGCAATTATGTCGAATTGTTTACCTTGAATTGGAATGTTACGGGAAAATCTGGGTGATCATCTGGCTTGCTATAACAAAATTAAGTCTGTTTGGTCTGGCTCCCTGAGACATAAGAGGATACCAAGTGACTGAAGCTGATGAAGATAATCAAGTTGAGTACTTGGAGTCTGACATTCTAATCAAGATGAGCCAAAGGCCTCAGGTTTTATGGTTAAAAGGCATTTGAAAATATGTAACTACCACAGCACCCTAACAATACAATTTCATTCCCAACAGTGCAACTAGCTAAAAGCTTTCTGAGTATTTTAAAAACAACACGTATTTTTCGATATCTAATTCAAATTCCAGCATTTTCTCGGCGCATTCTCTAAAATGTCTACAATGGACGGTTAAATGATTTCATAAATCTACATGGTACTGATTTAAGGAGCAACTACTAATATGTTTTAAAAGATCAATGAATGTTAAGGACAAACATGTCTTCTTCTTTTCACACACCGAACAAAATGGCTATGTGGTCTTGTAGAATTAATTCTTGTGACAAAAGTCGAAAAGGGCGACTACAACTAGTATGCATCTGCCAGTATATATCCATTGACAATACAAGAGTTGCCGGAATTACTCAAGACCCCCTAATGGCCTTTATCAGCCGTTTACACTACGATTAAGCTATATAAAAGAACGTCCTGTAAGACATTACAACAACTTTCGCCTGATTAATGGAGTGTAGGATATATTGATGTATAGGTGAAATGACCGGATTATAACTTGTACTGGTTGATGAGATGATGGATGGAAGGAAAATAAAAAAGAGATAAATGGCATTACTAAGAGTTCGAGGAAGAAGGAGGAAATTGATACGCCTGGTTGAGTGGAAATGAAAGTATTAGGACATGTTGCCCTAGGGACGTCATATTTGTAAGACGAATTGTCTGAGTTTGCTAACAGCGTACGCTTGAGTCCAGACAACGACAATATAACATCGAGGTTGGAAAACGCAATCACAGATTTATTGTATGAGATGTGCTTTAGGCAAAGTAATGCAAAAACTCATAATTTGATGGAATTTCAAATACCTATATTTTAGTTGTGCCAAACGTGGAGTGAACTCCTGAGCTGTAGGGAATTTTATGAGGGACGAGTTTATGTAAAAACTTATTTCAATTATCTCCGTGCAAACGATGGTTTTTAACATTCTTTAGAAGAAATTGTGAAATTAAGTTTTAATTGTGCCCTCCTTAAACAGCTTCATTTCCAGTGGCAATGAAGAGGGGATTGGTTGTCTTTTATTCTTTCTTTTTTTCTCTCTTAGTTCATCCTTTCTTGTCTTTTTCTAACCAGAAATCTTCTCCAATTATATATTAAACAATTGATAACCACCATCAATAATTGCCATCATCATCAGTGCCATTAGTGTCATCAGTGTTATAGATGTCACAGATATTGTCAAATTCCCGTGATAATATCTACCAGAATATAAGAGTTATTGCCCCCTATTCCGTATTACCTCTCTTAATCATCTTCATCCAACAGAGTTGAATAATCTCTGAAATGATTTCTCGAGATATTACCCTTCTAAGCCCCTTGAAAATAATGTCATAACCTTTTCAGTTAACGCTGTATGCATACATAATTGTATTGTTTCATGGAATGATGAAAGTATGCCCGTCATATCTATATAAATTAGAAAGAAGAAAAATTACAGAAACTTTTAACGTGTGCTTTCTTCTTAAAGTTTCTATCATCAACGTTTTTGTACTCTTTCCTTTATATACCTAAGATCAGAAGTATCTGAAATCAAACAAAATATAGTTATACAAACAGAGCCTTGAAACTCTGCAAGATAGACGTTATTTATTATTTGCGTTACTGTATATATTTATGTCATACATTTGGGTGCATTATGGTAGTGGTTAGTGTACCTTAAACAATGCAAAAAATAACAGGACTGAATCCCTCTAGTGACTCCTTCGATTTTACCTGTCGCCAAGTATAACGTGGTATTCAATGTAAAGCCTTTTCAAGAAATTATAATGTACTTTTTTCACCAAATCTTAACATTGCAAGTGGTGAAACAAACACGTTTTTACTATTATTGCTGTCAAGAGGGGTGAGTAAAAGGGTAATATTACAGCCTCTTTGCAGAAAGCTAGCATTTCTGAGTTTAAATCAGTCATGGACCGATCGCTTTGAGGTGAAATGCGTCTACGTGATTGTATATATGTATCGGTCGAGAACTAGAAGTCACATGATTCAAGCAACACGAGTGATCATTTATGACTTAAAAAAGAAGAAAAATATCGAACGTTGGAGCGTTGAATCGATTGATGCATTTTATTCTGAATTGATTTGACTTCAACTCTATTATTAAGTCAAACTAATGAGTGAGTGTAAGAAACCAATTATATAACTATTTATTGAGAGCAGGTGCTTAAGTCGGGGGGAATTAGGGGTTTCTCTTCACCTCCCATGCCTCACCCGGACTTGGATTTTATTGATTCGAAGGGTACTTAGACACAACATTTTGTCTTTGCCAAAACAGGACTGGTTGCAAATAAAAGGTGTTGACGTAACGATTACAAATATGTATTTGTTTTACCGTACAACCATGAGTTATTGAGTTATGAGGTCAAGCTTGACCGTTACGTCATCAAGACAAGCTCTCACCACTGATGAGGTCAAAAAAGTAAAATGGACGTAGCTTAATGTTCAGCACCCAAAATAACTATAGCTTGGCGGGACGAATCAGATAAAACGATTGTCAGTGACGTTGGTCACTTTTTCATGAATACATGGCCTTTTTAGTTAGGTGCTCAGCGTATATAGTGATACATAGAATACAAAGACTTTGCAGATCCGCTGCTAATTGACGTGCCTTATATCAGCATTGATTTTTAACTTTTGTGTTTACTAAGAGTGTATTATATTGAAAAAAAGAAGGAACACAAATATTAATGGTAAATTTACTCATAAAGGGGTCATTCAAGTGAGCTTATGAGATTACATAACTGCCTTTCATGAAGAAACCCTCATTTGCATAACTCCTGTCCGAATAACATAAGCATTACATTTTGGGCAAACTATGTATTTAGGTTGTTTAAGGTGTTTTCTAACAGAATATTGCAAACAATAACATTGTGTATTGTAAATTGACCCTTTCAGTGGCCTTGGCCAGTTGTATATAAGTTAGATTTACACAATTGCATGAGTAAGTACTCATTTTCATTATCCCTGTACGAATGAATTATGAAATGAATTGTTGGCAAATTATCTTTTAAGATCCCATAAGTCTTTTCAAACAATATAATGCAGTCAACAACAAATATTATTGTAATGTGATTTGTTCAGTGTACATACAAATTAGTACTAATTCATGAAATTGTATAATTTTAACTAATAAATCAAAAGTCATGACCAATTTACAAATCAATTTACTTTACAATTTTTGTTATTGCAAAATATTGTTAGAAAACACTTTGAAGAACCTCGTAGACTTCGCGTACAAAAATTACATTAGATAATAGTTGACCACCATTAGACGGAAACTGTAGACAAAAGGTCGAGTACAAAAAATGGCCTTCTGATTTTGGGTTGCTGAGTTTCTTTAGGATAGAGATTTAATTAGTAAAGAATGAATGACAATAAATTAAACTTATTTTCATTTGCTTCAAAAAATGTATTCAAACGTATTGAAATACAACTAAATCACTCGTCTGTCATTCTGTAGAACTAAAAACAAGGATATCCTCATCATTTTTTGTTATGTTGGTCGAGAAAATAGTAACGAGCCACAAATAACTGAACATCAAATTGGGTATTCTTACTCTTTGGTTGTCCATGACACATACTTTAGCGAGATTAAAATTCCGATGTCACATTTGTGTTATTAAAGTGGTGTATTGTCGTATGATCTGTTTGTCTTTCTGTTTGTTAGTCTATTTATTATCACCTTAGGTTAAAATAGTTCTTTGATTTTTTTGTTTTTAATATTGAATGGTATAAATCAATGTTCTTTGCTAATAAAATTGAATACTATTTTGGAAAACTTGT
Organism: Clione limacina; assembly: GCA_032362205.1. Taxonomy (NCBI): domain Eukaryota; kingdom Metazoa; phylum Mollusca; class Gastropoda; order Pteropoda; family Clionidae; genus Clione; species Clione limacina. The sequence goes on along the minus strand of JAUUEB010265925.1, from coordinate 588 downwards.
CTTAGTTCTGACCCTTATTTCGAGCTGCAAAAGTCTAGTGGTTATCGTACTCGATTCTCATCTGATAGGTAGTTAGTTTGAGCCCTCGCATCGTCAATAGTCATTTTTGGTTATGCCTTGGAAAAATACGTTCACCCTATTTCCAAAATGGCGGCAATAATAATCATCAACTTTAAATCATTTTACATAAATGTGCCCTCAGAGGACAAACAATTGAAATAAATATTCATATTGTTATCGATTTGTTAGTTATATGTTCATTGTTAATTTGGCGAAAACACTTTGGTCTTTTTATCAAAGGTAAGAATCTGATATATTGCACGTAGGCTCTTCTAGTTTACTTCTATAAAACCGTTTTCTCAATTTTTTTTAAAAATACATTTGACAAACTTATAGCCCTCTAGTTTGTTTGCAATATCTTCTGTGTTAACTTTGCAAACACGGATTCTGTTTTGCGTTTCAATCTATGAAAACTTAACATCTGGTATGACTTTGAGAGAACATCAACCAAGTGGAAACGATGCGGGCTATGTCCTTCAAAGTTTGACCACATCCGCGCGTGGTTCACCAGTCGTTCATAGTAAATGT
>JAUUEB010265814.1:0-13193 GCA_032362205.1 Clione limacina | reverse complement strand
CTTTATTTTCAATATCGTAAATGTTTATTGTTCGGGTAAACCGTGTATGATTTGCATTTAGCAAATGCAATAAAGTTCCTTATCGAATACGTTAGTAAAAAATATTCGCACACAGCTATGTTTACATTTTCAACGCAATATTCCGAGTTTCTACACTATGTCAACAAAGGTGTCACAATACTGGCTCAATGCTTGCAAACCATGGTGTTAATAAACTTAGTATTGTCTTTATCGGGAAAAAACAATAAGCATTGTGATTTTTTCTGTATTGATACTGTGTATGAATGCAATATCTCCATATTCGATTATAGTATGTTCTTTAAATATGTCTGTGTACATTTCTGTCATTTCATTCTTTTCTTTTAAAGACGTATTGTACCGTGTATTATAAAACAAATGATTATTTTGAAAATGTCACTCAGTTTGTTGGGGTGTTATTCAAATAAAGCACGACCTCTTTGTCATGTAAGCACAATCAGAATTAATGTTACACACATTCTTTTTCATCCAACTTGTGTTACATTAGACTTAATCTAGCACTTTAAAATGCAAAACGCATGATTAGTTAAACCAATATTAGTCTTCATGATGATAACATAAATGCATACATGGTTATTCGCTTAACTCTTTAGCTTAAGGAAATACATTACTCCATCATAATATCCTATCGAAAACAAAAACCACTTAAAGCTTTGGCTTCAACAGGTAGTGTTAAGATAATATTATGATTACTTTAACCATGTTTACCTTAAATTTGACATACAGCGGCATGATCATATGATATTTCAAATACTTTTTATATTTCTGAAAACATTCTAACCAAAAGTTGTACTAATTTTTTTTGAATTTTCTAAAATGAGCAAGTTATATAACTTTTTTTTCCTGCGTACTACTAAATTGGGATTAACAACACGACATGCATTCCTATTGTTTGGTCAGTGATAACTATTCAAATAATGGAATAATGCATGTCATTTAAACCATGCCACCCGACCTGTGCTTTATGACAGGGGGATACACAATATGGGACTTGACAGTAATCGAGATCTTACTGACCTTAACTCAATATTACGAGAAGAAAATATGTAGCATTTTTTTTAAAGCAGAGGGATCGTTTATTTCTGATACTTACTCTGATATTCGTACTTGTGTTTACAATATCACTTTCAACGAAATATTTAAACACACCTTTTGAATGATATAATCTACGTTTTTGTACTACATTCATGTTTTTACCAACACCGATTTAATGTTTCACAGACATGCTAAAGACTCAGGCCTTCTTCTCTGCCAGTAAGAACTAAATGAATTAACAATGTAAAAAAATATCTTCGTGATTATCCAATTATGTTGTCCCATTGTATAAAACATGTCTTTCATAATTCCATGTGACCTGTGTTAGGGACACCTTATTATAAAGCCTGAATGTGTGTATTGGTTACAATGTTCAAAAGCATAGCAAACAAGCTTTTAATCAAACAATCTTAGTTTTCCAAGAGTATGTTTTAAACATATATAAGAGACCCCGAAATAAGTAGTTGTAAATTGATCCGTACAGGGGTCATTAAATGGAGTTTATGTGATGAAATAACTGTCTTTCATGAAAAGATACTCATTTGCATAATTCATATACGAATCAATTAATGATCCATTTTTGGCGACTCATGTTTTTTGGTTCCTAAAATTGTTTTCTACCAATACATTGCATTGCAGTCACGAAGATTTTGTATTGTAAATTGACCTGTACAGGGACCTTTACCAGCGGTATATTAGTTATAATTACGCTCTTTCATGAGTGAGTACTCATTTGCATGACCTCTGTATGAATCAATTAATTATGAAATTGTTGGCAAATCATAATGTTGATTTACTCACCTTGGATATACTCTAAGTATCAGCGGAACCACGGTGATAACAATCAATTACACAACCAAATTGGTCAAATGGTCTTTTATATGTCGATCTAGAAGACACTGCGATATTACATGCAACCCATTATCTTATACGAAATGTTTATTATAATTACTCTTAGCTCTTAATTTATACCTTCCAGCATACTTATCATAAGCAGATTTAAAACATCTTTCACATTTACATTCAAAACATAGTTGAAGTAAAAAACATTAATACATATGTATTATCAAATTGATATAAGCAAGACGCTGGTGAAGTTAGTTGGTGTATAACGCCACATCTATCAATGAGGGAAAAGACTGTATTAATCGCTCACAACGATATACTGACACTCTTTCAACACAACAGTCTACTCTCATGGGGTAATATTATCAAATGTGTTGCCATACTATTTGACATTTACCTTCCAAGCTTTTTTCAAGACGCGATATTATCTCTGTGAAAATGTGATTAGCACAGCAAGGTATTTTCTGCTTTCAAAATGTCTATAATATACTACATTTTCAAAATTAACGTTCATTATGAATTGCACTAATTAAATGTGTAATAAATCACATCACTGTAAGACATTGAATATGTAGCAATTAAATTAAGTCCAAATTTTAGTTGTTTTTTTTACATTTTTCTTTAATATATGCTTATATGATGACTTCCAAAATTGTTAATGGTTATTCAATTAACTAACAAAACAATTGAGTGACAACTCTGAAATCTTCCCCTTAAATCCTTGTCAGTTGTCTACAGCAAAATAAAAAAAAACCTGGAATTCGGACAGAAGCATACGACGGGGATTAACGCATTGATTACATACTTTATTTGCTAGCATCTGCACATATGGCAATAAGGTAATGATTAAGTGTCTGTCTGAACAAAGCATCTGCCACACGTGTAAGACAGTAACCAATATATGGTAGACACCTTTAGTCACTGACTAATATCAAAGTTCATTCTTAATATTATGTTAGTATACCAACTGTCCCAACATATAGGACGGTTTTGTAGATAGCTTCGTTGATATTTAAATATCTAAGATGAGCCTTAATGTTAATATGATGCATTGCGACCTTCAAAGTAACTTATATTCATATTTTGTCTACCTATTTATACTATGACTAAATTGAAACAACGAACTAATCAATTGTCTTTTTTCTGAATGTCTATCAACTGTTTCGAGGTATGAATTTGTATAGGGTCTTATAAAGATCATATAAGACACGGAGAACCAGTCGTGTTTTATTTGAGAGTAGTCCTTACATGTAATGTTTTCCTGGGGGCAGTTCAGACCACTTAAGAAGGCCCAGATATATGTTGCTGATTAAATTGCCTCAAATTAATGTAAGTGATTTATTGTGTAGATGTTCGTTGTTATATTTGCATATAACATACTTTGAAGGTTATAATTTCACCGATGCTCTGCATGTGTACCCTAGTGTTATGCTGTGGCAAAATAGCTAAGTAAAAACTACTACAATTGAAGCATTTTCTCGGGACATAAGTTCATGAAGCTCTTTTAAGAAGGTACATAACATTCAATATAGCCACCCTTCCAAAAGCAACCAATAAGTTTATTCAATACTTTATCAAGATTTAGGCTCTAGGTGACAGGCATAACATATCGGTATAACACCATTGGGATTTGACCACATATGGCAATACATATATCAGATATATCCTGATCATTTAAACTCAGACGGCATAATTGCATAGGATCTACCAGATTACTATTGTTTTCTTTGCACTAGCTTTCAGTATGATCAAGGTCCTGAATGTCCCTGTAGGTAAGATATATATTAATTCCATGGCAGTAAAACAGAAAAAGACCCATTATAAATATGCCTACGCCTTCTTGTTCGTTAGACAATGGCAAAATTGAAGAGTAATGGAATTTTTTGATTCGACCAGGGGGAATGGGTCTTGCTTGTGAGTTCCACAAACTTCTGCGCGGGGCAACTGGCTTCTTCAAAAATCCAGCAACAATCCACATCTCAATTATCTGTGTGGATGAAATGACTTACATTATCGTATCAATGTTAAAATATTTATCATATAGGAGAGCTTACGTTAATGACTATATTTCCATTTCTTGAGAAACTAGATGCTTAAATGTGTCATAATATGGGATGACATAGTTGAATAGTGGGTGCCTTGTTTCCTACGTAATTTTTGACGAAGAGTTAAATATGTCAAGTCAGATTTTCTTCCTTTGCCAAAAGATGTTTGCTGACATTAAAATAATAAGCTTTAAAAGGAATAATCTAACAACACAAGTCACCATACTACTAATTGTTTCTCTGGTATTTTCCAAACTTATTGTAAAGGAATACCACAATGGCTTATAAATAAGCTACAGTGAGTACATACCTGTGCAAAAAAGTTTGTTTGAAAGAAAGAAAACCGATCATGTGACCCTCCTCTTGAAATCTCGTCACTGGCGACCGGTAAAGGCGATAATTTATTACACATTTTCTAACATATGCTTCAAAATCTCCATGGTACACCCCATACTTACATTTCCGACTTACTCCACAAACCACACAGACACAACTCTCCTTGCTGAGCCAAAGAAAAATCTTGTAAAGTATGGTTAGAGCGCTTTGGGTTCTACGGTCCTCTTATATGGAACAGCCTTCCAAGGGAACTAAGATACATCGATAATTTCAATGCCTTCAAAAGATCTTTAAAGATATTTTCAACAAATCAAAATTAATTCATTAGTGCAGGTTTTCAACAGGTTTTATTCTTGGAATGACGATTAACGGGACCTCTGTTGGACTTCCCCGGGGTAGGCGGCCACTTCGTAGCAGGAGCCCCTCCTTGCGGTGCCCGACAGTATCCTTCTAGCCTTTTTAGTTTTCATTAATGTTTTCTTTGATTATTTTTTGAGTGACGTTATTATTAGGGGACGACATGGGACGACGGTGAAGGGCTGACTAGGGTGGGTATTGTTCTTGTACCGTGTCCACTCTTTTTGGCCTCCCCCATCGTACAACTAACAGTTTATACAGATATTTTCGATGTAGATGTTATGTAGTACATACATCTTTATTTTTAAATGTATAAATAGACATAAGTAATATTCAAATGTATAATTTATTATGAAAATGTGTATCCTTTGATTGTGCTATTTTAAACAATATATTTGTGAAAGTGTTGCTGTTACCTTTGGATGTTCGGTAAGCGATTGTAAGTTAAATTTCTGTTGATCACTTTTAGCTTTGCCCTGCTGAGGGGAAGCGCGCTATGAATTTAATTATTATTATTATCATTATATGGCATGAAGTAATCATAGGTTTCTTTTATCAAGATATGACGTAACAAATCCAAATGGCTGCCATATTCTTTTTATCAAATTGATATACACATTTATTATGTCAAATATCTGATATAAGTGCACATTTCTTAAGTAATTTAAAATATCTGTGTCATAAGTAATTGTCATAAAATGTTGACAGATAGTTCAAATGGTAATTCAGTCAACTGCCGTAATAAATTGTTTATAAACAGTTTTTAAAGTGGACAGACAAACAAGTCCTGTTCAATAATGATATAAACAGAGCCACACATATTTATTTTTCAAAAAGACAATAAAACTAGGAGGCAATCGCCTACCGGTTTAAATCAATACTCCACGATCGGTGTTAGTGTTTTAAAGATGGACCCACCGATTATAGCTTCCACTCACTGAATCCTTTAAAAATAGCATAATTGCAAGGCCTGAGGGACATCATGCATGAACATGAAGCCATCTAACTGTTTTGTTGTGAACAGAAAGTGTCACAGGAGATATCAGATTAATATACAATTGTTTGAGCTGAGGTATATTTTGTAGGCGTTCTGTGCGTGTGCGTGGGTGGTTTTGACATTTCAATTAATTGTTTCAACGAGTGATATGATGAAAATAATATAAACTGTCCGGCAAAACAAATTAATTATGACTTGGAGACTGTTTTACATTTCCCCAATAGAATCGATGTCAGATGGATAACAATACGTTTTAATAATATATTTGACATTAAGCGATTTGTCGACAACTTTGTGACTTGTATTTTTTATTATGCGGTGTTACATAATCAAATAAGATCAAATTTCACAGATTAAATCATGGTAGAAGAGTATTTGTGAGTTGTTTAGTAATGTAAGATACATCTTGATACTGTTTAGTTTGAGAGTTTATGTTTTAACATACAATATATGTAGAAATACATGTGTACTGATTTCATGTGAGTATTGTTCTTGAAGTCAGTAGGTTTATAGCAATCCTTAATAATATCATGTGCACAGCCAACCTAAAATGTGGTCCAACTATTTCGAATTCACTTCAAACGTATTTATCAATAAAAGAAATTATTAAATCCTAACTCAAAAAGTGGAATCCTCATATAAAGATTAACATGATACGGAATACCGCTTAAATTTCATGGCGTCATGTTTTTTGTCCCGTCATCTCCCCATGAAGACAATTCACTCGGCTTTGTAACAATATCCTCTCCCTTCTTTTGAAAATCCTAAAATAGACCCTGCTTTATACCAAATGAAGGAAACAAAAGTCCATAAAATGTTGTAATTCAAAAATGTCTAACAGTTAAATGTGCAAATCAAGTATGAGTTATTACAGTAAACGGAAATTGGGTTCACTGCACAGCTAGCATTTGTAATCAGTCAGATGTCCGAACGATAGGTGGATCTTCTTTCGCCCGAAGGTGATTAAAGGTCTGAACATATTTTTTTTGATAATAACCATGCATGTGACAAAGCCTATAAAATGAACAACCTGATTTGTTTTTCTAAAATTTTTGGGTACTACTTGTGATGTTGGCGTGATTTCCAGGTTCTATGCCCATGCCTATGTATATGAGAGGAACCAAATTTATGTTAAGTTTAGATAAGATGTACATTTTTTCAATTGAACTGTTTGGTCTCATAAATTGTCCATTAAGTTGACCCACCAACAATTGGGCGACAACAGTTCACGAATATTGGTGAAGACAATTTAAAACAAAGTTAGACTACATATACTGGCGGACGAAAGAAACTTGACACTTACTTTTAATTCAGTATTATTCCAACAACTTATACACTTATAATTCTAAGACAGAAATAAACAAAAATCAATTTGCAAGTGATGTAACAACTAAGTTTATAAATGTGTTTGAAACATACCTTTAATTCAGCTTTGGCTCAATAGGGGTAAACATCAAAATTCAAAGTCTCAAGTTGTTATGTGTGCGCCAGCTGCGTTAACTTTTTTTGTTATTTGACCGTTCGAATTTTTTTTTATAACATCAAAAAGCTAATACTAATAAAATTCGTGGATTCAAAATTGCTTTCGTGTTCATAAATGGTTTCTTAATCTAACCATGTATTATATATACACTACGAGTTATATGGTGTTGAAGTTTTGATAATATGTCAAAAGTGTCAAGTTTCTTTTTTGTCCGCCAGTATATAGACCGAAAGGTGGTCAAGGGAACCCTCAATGAAATAGTAAAGCCTTTTGGTCTTTTTTGTTGCATAAAATCTACATTAGAGTATGTAATATGATGTCATCTTCTTTTTCACTTCTTGCTTATGAGCTTATCTATAACATGCATGAGTTTTATAAAGCTTATTATAGAAACATTCATTTGAAGCCTGCAAACTAGGTGTGTATACAACAAATCAAATCAAATACACCATGCCAATAGCTTAATTATATATAGTTTGAAGTTAATGTTTGAAGTTTTCTATAATGTTGGCATATAGTTTGGAGACAATGAATACTGTTGATATATTGACAGCCCAGCTAGGCTATAATATAAATTGGTAGGCCATGTCACTATTACCTCATCTCATGTAAACTAAAATGAAATATGCTTTACCACTACGTGTGTCTGGAGAGAGGGGGTTCTCCTAACACTTGGGAACAACTTAGAGGGACCTCATAATTAGCACATCGCATTTCGTAAATTATAGTTTGTTAGTTTATAAACAAAGGATGTAAATGAGAAATGATAGAACATTGTGTTCATGATGTATCATTTATGTAAATGTTTTAAGGGAAACTTCTCATACAATTCTAAAGAAACAAAAAATCAGCCAAGTAAGAGGCAAGCTCGCCAAACATTACAAAATATGTTCATAGTTGATAACTTTAATTGGATAAGGTAGTTAACGACACTTGATATTTGCAAAAGATGTGGACGCTTCCAATGAAGAAGACGACTTAGTGTTAAAAGATGGTCACGATTCATTGGTGTTGCTTATTTATCAGCTTAAACACCACTTGGTGTTATTATAAACAAGCTGAAATGCCTCTGTTTACGCACAGACACACCATGCTTTTATACTAGGGTTACTATGGGAGTGTCTATCATTGAGGGTAAATATCATACACAATTGCAAACATGTTATGTTTAACTGCATATGCCAAAATATGGCAAAACATGTCGAAACAATATTTATTTATTTGACACAACCTTTATATGCCAGTGAAAGATTTGAAAATGATAACAACTGAGAATAACATCATAAAGATACATGACATAGAACACACACATATGAGTAGTCTAGAGCTGTTAGCAAAATAAATCTTAGTTTTGTTTTTATCATTTACATAATTTACCTTTGCAGTATAATCCTAATTCAAAGGTCGATTAAGTTGATTTTATGCTTATGTTGCTATCTTAGTCAGCTGCCATAGTGGTTGTTTATTTTGTGTCTCAGTCACATATGGTCTGTTTAAGCGACTTGTTTACATTTGTGTTCCGACTTTCAGTTAGCATATGAGGCAATGACAAATAAGGGAATTTGTGCTAGGCAACGTCTAAAAGTCGTCAAAAATGTTGATAATATTGCTATTTTATCAAAACCATGATTTGCAATGGTAAGATTAAATTTACACATTTTGAAAAAATAATGTATAGAAGTGATTGTTTTTGTCATTACGTAGTAATTTGACATTCAAAACAAAAATATGCCATAAAAATGAGATAAAAAAAATCTCTCGCGGAAATTTCAATTTTTGTTCTACTTGTCTTGCATATTACTATCCATTTTGTAAATGCCAACTACAAACGACAATACATTCATTTGTTGTCAAGAAGACCTTCAATAAAAAAAATATAATAAAGATCACTCAATATGTCAAATAGAGCATATCTTATCTTTAGCATCATTTTCGCGTCATAGAAAAGTCCTAGAAATTTACTTCAAAAGAACGCAGACCGGTGATTGGAACTCATTTTTTTTTCATAATTTGCATTTTCTTAATTTGTTTTAACCAACTGAGGTGAATTTTTTTTTGAAAATATCCTATGTTTGTTTTTTTCAGTGTTTTCAAGTCGTAGACATTCAAACATATAGTTTGCTAAAAAACGTGAATCCGCAGAACGAAGAAAGAATTATTGCTTTATATTTCTTTGGCTTCAGCCTCTCACGAGGTCTGACGTCAATCACCGATATTTTGCATACACAATAACAAACGAAGCAAAAGTGAAACAAGGACTCGTAAACAATATGCTATTTCGTTTTTGTGTTAAGCACAGTACAACATGTGCTATTTGTTTTATTTCTTTTATACAATGTACAACACAAGAGGTAATTGCATCATTTATTTGAATGACTTTTCTTCGTTATCGTATGACGACATTCAATGTTTTGTTTAGGCTCAAGTAAAATACTTGAGATGATACAACAGTTTGCTTGAGCGTTCATGACCACGGATTTCTTTATTTTAATTTCAATGAAAAAAAGTATTTCGAGAAGTTGCGCTAGATCTGTTACCTTCATGTATTCTTCTTGTTATATTCTTAACAGTTCCGTCGAACGACTTGAATCTTAAACTTTATATCAAGGCTAAGTATGAGATATTTGTTCACATCAGATAACTACTTGATACGACCTAATAATAATCAGAATATAAAATTAGTTGTTTGATATCTATTTGTTTTCATAAATAAGAAAATAGTGATGATGGATTGATTTTGAATTGTTTTATGTTCATCTTATATGTTTTTTCTCAAAACACTTAAGTAAAATGCTTGAAAGGGTAATCTTTAATTGCAAGATAGGCTAGGTATTCAGAGAAAATCAACACAGTGATACACCGGCTATATCAGATTATTGAATATGTCTTGTGACATATATATATTTTTCAAAGTAGACAAAATAGTAATGATGAATTGATTTGTGATTGTATAATGTTGATTTTATTTGTTATTATCGTAACACCTAAATAACACGACTTAAATCTATATATTGGTATTTTTAATTTTTATAGTAAGTCAAAATCTACGATACGCAGGTTGTATACATTTGTTTACTAGAGTTTGTGACTTCTAAGGGAGCGTTCAAATATCAGCTGACACCTTTTGTTGGGGTTTTAGACCCGTCCCCCCATATCTCACACCTTCCTCACAAAGGTCCAGACCCCCCCCCCGTGTGAACTCACACTTGATGACTTTTTTTTTGATTGACGCAGCGAAACATGTTCATGTTGTATTAAAGGCCTTAAATTTGTACATTAGAACAAATTTGAATGAAAAAGCTTTAAATTGATGAACAAGTGTTTCAATGGTACTTGAGATATTGAGTGTCAGATCATAGTTTAATATACCTTTGGACTCCTTATTCCATAAAGTACTAGAAAAATGAAATGCTGAAGTATAGTGTAATATCCTTTGCGTTGCAGAGGGGCAATGCGATATGAATCGATGTCACCATATATATATATATATACTAGTTGACGAACAACACTGTAATAACTTGCGCCGCACCAGAAAATGGTTCATGTGAATTGAAGAGATAAACAGTAAATTAAAATACACCGAACTGGACTCCTTCTTGAACAAGGTACATTAAACGTTACTTGTTCTAGAATGAGTCGAGTTCGGTGTTCTTGAATCTACTGTTTATATATATAAGAGGATAACCATAAAACACAACGCAGAAAAACAAAAACAATTTAACAATAACAATGCGATGCGCTATCACATATTTAACCCGATTCGAATTAATAGCTTTCAAAGACAAATAAACAGCAGCCGATGTTATAATTTTGTAAATGTGTAAATGTATGCGAATGAGGTAATTCTTACCTTTCTTATCAGCCAATTAACATAATTGCATGCTAGTATATACATCATTCATAGATTTGCCTGCCTCTCATATATTGTAGCACTGCTATGTTCATGTATTATCATAGACGATATTCTATAAAATGATTATTGGTTTTCATTTGCCGGCTGACGTAATTTTTTATCGTCGTTTTATTATCTGTTACATATGCATTCTTTTATTTTAGTTTTTCTGTTCTATTCAGGAATATTAAAGCTGATGTTGGAAAATGTACATTTACTCTGAAAGATCATTTGTAAATTTGAATAGTAACCAGCAATAGTGCCGAGCTGCCTTGGACACTAGATCATATAAGTATGTTTTGTATACAATAAATCATATCTTACCGACTTTTTTATACTGTCTTATATTTGTAGGATCAATAAAGATTAATTTTATTATTCTGAGCAGGACAAATTTTTCAAAACACAATAAAGCAATGAGATACAAGTGTGGTTGAAACTGCCAGGTTTAACATAAATATAGTTTATCGATTATCACCAACAAAAAGATACCATTATCTTGTTCATACATTGTAAGTCATCCCAAAATGCATGATAAAAGAGAACATACTAATTACACAATGACCCATCTCCTTGTTATGCACAACATGGTGCTTTTTGCAGCGTCATTTCGCAATTTCCAAATACACGACAAAGCACACGATTACAAACTACATAAAGGGATGCCCATGAAAGCTCATTTGAATGATTAGTGCGTAGTTCACTATGATAAAGAGGATAGCTGACAATGTAAAAGTTTATCAATACTTTGCCTGTACACGTGTGATGTCTGGTTTCGCGTGAAGAGCGATGAAGATCATGCAATCATAATCATAAGAATTTCATCTCAGTCTTTATCATTGTATTTTCTAATCATTTGTTTTTCGCCATTACCAATGATCAGTCACACACAAATATCAAGCATGTTTTACACAATTACATGCAATAAAAAGAAATAATATCATTCTCAATGGAGAAAATGTCCGTTTACGTTTGAAGCAGTATGAAAATTAAACGCAAATAAAAAAGCTTCTGTATCGATTATGTTAGTCAATGATGTTCACATACAGTTACGTTTTTATTTTTAACGTATCGTTTCAGTGTCCTTCACTTTTTCAACAAAACCGACGTAAAACCAACCGAATGCCTTCAAACCAGGATGTTAACGATCTCAACTCAACATTGTTTTTATTGGGACAAAACAAGAAGTATTGTGATTGTGTTTGCAGTGACACACATGAATAGCAATATTTCCATATTCGATAATAATATTTGCTTTTAATCCGTCTCTCTGCATGTCTGCAGTTCCCTTGTTTTCTTTTGAAAATGTATTGCACCATATGACCGCTTATTATAAAAAAAATGCTTATTTGAATTGTTTTACTCAGCTTGTTAAGTGTGGTCTTGAAATTGGCAAAAACTGTTAAATGGCAATATGCCTGATCATTTTTTCAATTGGATCACTGAAAAAATAAAAATAGCAATATTGTTCTCAAATATAATTGTTTACATTGAGTCGTTGTTGAATACGTAACCTATTACGTTACAAATTTTAAAAAAAGAATATCATGCATGACATGTAGTTCGAAAGTATACTACCTAAAGACTAACACTGTTTGTGTAATTTTTACGTGTAAAAAGTCGATATAAATCAAAGATCCTTTTAATGAAGACGTCGATTGCTCACTGGTTTGTATATATGGAGATCAAAAACTGCTCAAACTCATGACGTGTAACTGACGATTAACAGCAGAATAGTAGCGGTGAACAAAAATGACTATATAATGTTTTAGATAACCATGTGTTGTGACATTAAAGCATAAATTAATATGTTAATTCTGTTGCAAAAAAATAAGCCGTCACAACCGAACCAATTCATCGTCTCAGTGTTTACAAATCTTGACAGTTGACTTTAAACATGTAGGTTTACGTAACATCTGCAAAAACATGCATATATTTGTAGACAAATTAACCTTGATTTTACTTCAGAACTTAAAGAATATTTAGAAACAACGTTTCTGTTTACCTGTACTAGATGCCCCGTTATCCGAACGTGTAAGACAGATTTGCAATTAGGACAGAGGGTGAGAGTATTCTTTAATATTTCTTTTACATAAACCGATTAACATAATCACACACACACATACACACACACACATACACACACACACACAAACACACACA
>JAUUEB010265703.1:0-13194 GCA_032362205.1 Clione limacina | reverse complement strand
CTCAAGTAGTTTTTTCGTTACTTCTACTCTACTCAAGAAATTGCAGAATTTTTTGAGTAATACTCTACTCGAGTAGTATATCCACACTACTCAAAGACTACTCTACTCGAGTAGTTGGGAAAGAAATCAACATATTTTGAATTATATTTCTGATCATTTTTTGTTCAACTTTCATTATTTCTTAATAAATTTTACTTTTTACACAATTTTATAATACATTTTTATCATTTTCTTCAATTTTGTTACAATATAATATAAATAATGCAGTAATATTTCAATTTTAAACTTTTTAATTTGTTCATTTAAAATTTACTATATTTTAGTGACAACTCAAATACTACTCGAGTAGAGTAGCTACTCTACTCAAGTAGTTACCCTTTTATTTTTTCGAGTAGCTACTCTACTCTACTCAAGTAGTTGAAAATGTCCAACTACTCTACTCTGTTCAAGTAGTCAGCCAAACTATTCGACCACAACACTGTCAGTGGGCAAGTCGAGTTCACACTGGGAATTATTGGATAGGTGAGATCATTGAACGGAAACAAACTTGGGGGAAATTACAACATTATAGTAGTTGCAAAGCGCAATTCTTCAATAATTATTCATCGCATGTAGAAATTGCTGCACTATGGTACTGTCAATCCTAATAAGTGCGCCATAAGAAGGTCCAATCCATATATGGGCATAACTATGCTCCATCTTTACACAGATCTGACTGTATTTTTCCAGATTGGTTTATGTGTTTGTTCAGTACGCTCGCTTCCAAAGCGTACGAAGTTAAGTCAAAAGCAAACCAAGATAACGTATCGTCCATTGTTGACTGCTTTTTACACCGGAAGAATCAGTTTTAATACAAAGTCTTAAGCATGATTGGAGAAAGCACAACCAATTACAATACATTGCACTTATGCACTGAATATTGTTTTTATTGTTTCATTATACTATCACTGCCACTGCCCATGTTTACTATTCTGTTTGAAAGTTTGAACCTATTTGGAAAATAAGGAGACTAAATGGACTACAATTTTATCGATAACAGCTCGTAGACTATGCGTTGCACGTGTTTTATTGTAAAAAACTTGTTCTACCAGATTTATCACCAGTCAATGAAACAAATAAGTCAAAGAATGTCCGTCCACACCTGACATACATAGAGCAGAGTAATCAGAACTGACATTAAACCAAGCGTGTAGATAGGATTTGCTTATCTACAATAACCTGGCCAAGGGTTATGCTCTGCATTACTACTTTATCACTTGCTTATCCCAAGTCTTTGTTAGGTGGAGGCTAACAGGGTGTGACACTAATGAACATAGTACAGACCCCATACGGACATAAGCTTTGACCAGTCGTGTGACATGATGGAAAGAGAAGGTAATTGCTGAAGTTGGAGACAAAAATAATTGGAAGCAGAGTAAAGGTATTATCAATTGACTAATGACAGTGTGACAGGCCCTTTTTATTATTTTTTGTTATTCAACACAGTTATTAAACGTTGTGTGTGGTCTATAAGGCTCTTATACCAATAAGTTTATAATAAGTCTATAATCACTAAGCCTCAATTGGTCGTTTGCTTTTATAGTATACCAAATACGCAAAACGTCCGTGATATCTTTAAGTTTATCAATCTGATTCTTTTTCCTGTTTTGCCGACCCAATGAGAGCTTATACTTACACACAATTATTGAATTCTTATACCGCAATATCAATTCGACAATATATATTCTTTCATAAAACAATTTTTGAATAGCAAAAACTAACTCTCTGTAAAATAGTACAATTTAATTTCATTAATGAAATATTTTATGCAAGATGCAAGTTAGTAAATTTATAAATTGACAGAAACAATAACGAATAAAACAATTCTTCCATACCCAACATGCGCAACATCTACTAAATCATGAGGTAAACTTGGTAAACTTGCGACATGCGCCAACATTATGATGATAGTTTAACGTTCATTAAAATTATAACATAGATTTGTTTAAATGCAACAGTTTCATACATTTAAATAGAAAACCATATTATACTGGCTAAGAAACATGAAAGAGAGCTAGAAATCCTATCGACCATGTCATTTTTAGAATGTTTATCAATACATAAGTATTTGGGGATATATGCTGTGTCGACATAAAAGAGTTTCTAATTTCAAAAAGGCAAATATTTAGTTTTAATTTGTATTGCAATAAAGAACACATTCGACTCTATGCATTGATGTTGATGTCTCGTGAGCCTAGACTGCATCATGAATCGCTGGACGCAATTTTTCTATTTTCATAACATGCTGCGTCCATGAACGGATATACCTCCACTATGTTTGTGTTAGATATTTGTTTGGTTGTTGATTCATAATTTCAAACTATGAATTAAACACCAAACAATAGTTTGCACTTTTTACAGTGTTCGAACCGAAAAACCTCTGTCAATTTCTAAACTAGCAGCCCTACACCCTGTCGTGTTCCTGATAGGTCTTTTGAAATGAAATACCCCATGCAGCTTTGTTTGCTCTTGCAACCACCTGCTAAACAACCATCATAATTTATATTGTATTTCCTTATAAGTCTATATCCATGACAGCCTTATATTCAGACAGACAAACAAAGCACATTGCAGAATGTTTGCTTTAGAGGTTAATCTGTGCTGGTCTGTCAATCTTATCGATAATTTGGATTCCTGTATTGACAGGCAATTTGCGTCGATCAGAAAATCAACAATACCTAAGCTGTAAATTTTGCAATCATTTCAATAATTGACAAAGACGCTGCCTTTATTAAATAGAACGATCATGCTAAAGTGTCAATCTTTACTGTTTTTTGTAATATTATTAATGTTTAATTGACAAAATCGACACAGTTTTTGCGGGTATTCGTCACCATAACGGGTAGGGCGGAATCTGAATTCTGAACACGACAAAGTGTCCTCAAAGTGTCCATACAGCAGTTTTAAAATGTGTTACTGTTTTCTGGACTACACACAAAATGTAAAGACTTTTCAGGTAGTTGTATAGTGTTTGGTCTTGTCATTGCGTGTCATTGCATGAAACTAGAGACGTTTATTGGGTCGATCTTGCCTTATGTATTTCTGAGATTATTGATATATTTGGTGGATAAACTTTTCCTGAACTTAAAAGGGTCATATCTCTAAACATTGTGTTCATAACTCAATGAAAGCTTATTGGGTAATATCTTATTACCATCCGAAGTTGCATTTTGGTGAGGAGAAAAGACATTACTTTTTTTACTGTTAATTTTAAGGATGAATGATTCAATGATATTTGATGACATTTTTCTGAGGGGAACTCCCACATAAATCAAATAACAATTTGATTTCCTTTTTCGACCCACATTTATTCAGAATTATACTTTTCATAATTGTAGAGTGCGCTTGTGCAATTTGGATTTATTTAAAGATAAAAATGGCATTTAAATAAACTTTCCGATCCTACCAACATAATAAGTTAAACCTTTTGCATTTTCAATTTTCACTCATTCGTGTGGTTAGCTTTTATTCAACAACAAGGACTCACTTAATTTATTGGTAAAATACTTATCTTAATCCAATGATACACTTTTTTTCCTAAACAGACTATTCAACTTTTAGATGCGAGTGAAGAAATTCTTTTTATTACCATTTCTTTCATGCGATAGAAAATTTGAGGGTTTCATATATCTTCCTTTCATGGGCTATAAAGTCATTTATCAAGATTCATAGGATGCTAGTAAGTTTGCTTGTATGTGTACCAGTGCGAAGAAAGTGGTATCAACATACAATTCCGTATACCACTTTCATGAGATAAAAACTGGGAGTGGTTTCGTATATCTCCATTTCTATTATCGACTTTAAAGTCATTTATCAAGTTTCATACGATGTAATTGGTTTATAACTTTGTGCTGGTATGTTTATCAGTGCGAAGAAAGCGGTATCAACATACAACTTCAACCCACGCTAACACAGCGTGATCCAATTCGTTCTGGGTACAAAAGTTGTAAAGACTTCCGGGCATTTTAATGTCTTTGTTACATAAGGTAATTGGGGAATATGGTTGAGTAAGTTCAAAAAGATAGAATGACTATTTTTCTCGTTGATGTTTCGATACAAGCAGCGAGACATAAATAAGTTGTCAGTGACGGGTTTATGCTTGGCAGATTATTGACAATAGGACTTCCTTAAGTAAGAGGGACTTTTTGTTGAACTTAATATTTCTATCATATATCAAAACTCTAATGCTACTTTTTAACTTACTTTTCATTTGGTTGAGTTATACACTTTCCCACAATATTTAATTTTAGGTCAATCGGTCATCAAACGACCGACATTTCTGTAACACTATTCCGTTGTTGGATATTGCGGTTTTAACCCAGTACACGGATCTACTATGTAGATTGTTTTTACACTAGGGTCGAATATCTTACTTTGATGCTAAATGAGAGTTGAGAAGCGTGATGATATAGGACTCAAAAATGTGTCATGAAGGATTGACAATTGCTAGATATCATTTTACCAAACAAAAGATGGATATCATTTTACATCTCGTTTAAATAAACTTATAAAGAAAACTTAGAACTAAACACCACATTAGGCTCTAAACTTGGAATATATCTTTTTTAAATAATTCCTATTAATCAACAAGCCTGATTACAGTAGAAACCGACTGCACGAATCTAATTCATACACAGCCTTAAAACCATAATGTATCTTAAAAAAAGCTAAAATGAGAGAAACGTTTATCAATGACAAGAAATCAACATCAAAAGAACAGATTTAACAAAAACATATAAGTATAATACAAACGTGTAACCCAGATAACGAGGTGTCACGTTAACCAGGATATTGTAAAATACATCATGTGAAGACAACAGGAACTTAATTGTCAGGCTAGTGACGTGTCACTATCACGTGAGCTTGAGATGTTTCGTGGGAATTCAACCTACAAACCCGTTATATTCATCACATATTGTGGTGTCAACAGACAACATTATAATAAACACGTGACATAATGAGGTCGATGTCTAGACTCTATTGCCATATATCGTCTTCGGTTTCTGCAGTTTTTACATATATAGTGCATTTGATTGTATATGCACAAGAGCTTATTTAGGTGTGTGTTTCAATTGTCCCTTGCAAACATTGCCTCGTTTTAAAATCCGAATCAAGGATGCCTGTCGTAAAACTTGACCCTGACACGAAGAATAGACAGAGGTCACACGAAGCTAGAGTTTGAACAATTGACCCACGAATGAATTGCACTTAAGTGTCATATTGACCCAGACGTTCAGAGTTTTGCTGAAGTTAGATACTTGAAAAGAATTTCTTTTCAACGATGACATTAAGCCTGTCATATTTGCAAAAGTTCCCATATGGAAATCTTTAACCATTTTCGTGGCTCTTCTACTTGTGGAATTAAGTAAAGATACACAAAGTGTTTCATAATTCAACGTGGTTTATAGTGAGAGTCTGTTAGGCTTAAGAGCGAGACGTTTCGTGAACGGCAAATAAATCATTTCATTTTTGTAGTTTCAAATACTTGTAGTGCATACGTTTCAAATACCCGGTGTCAACCACCTGACCTATGTATTTGCGAACATGGAATGTGTTGATAACTCGGCTTTTCATAACGTGCGCGCAGTGGCGGAAATGATGCCGGACAAACAGTTGAGATTCGTTCGTTTCTAGTTGGCGAGTAAACAAGTTTTATCAAACTGCCAAGTGTCGAAGAACTGTTTAACTAACAAAATCCTCAACATGATGCGTCATTTCTCAAAAGTTTCTTAAAATATGAATCAATTATTAAAAGGTTTAATGTTTAGTATCAGAAGTATCAGAAATAGACAGTTCTGTTTTTGTTTAAAATAATTGATAACGTTTATAATTAACAACACCGTAGGAGGAAGTTGGAAGTCGGAGTTGAAAATTCTTTATGGGAAGAGGAGAACTATTGCTTAGAACCATACACATAATTCAATGTTAAAATATACACTTAAGAGTTAAGAATATAATAATAATAACAGGTCTTGCGCACCAATCTCTTTGAGCACAGACGTAAGGACTCTTGCCATCAAAGTGCTAGGCTCCATGTTTAGAAAACGATGCGTCTTTTTCAAACCTCTATCAATTCACGTGATTTCTATGCACTCTGACGTCCCCGTCTACAAAAGAGCTGAAGACTAAATTGAGTTATTCATGCATAATAAAAGAAGCGTCATTGCTCAAAATCAACCTTTGAAATACATTTTCTTCTCGTTTTCACATTATACTAACGGTATTGCTGAAAGGATAATTTATTGCCGTAAGGGCAAACTTGTAGGATTTTGGCTGTATTTTTTCTTAAACTCACACCTGTGTGATTCTTTTCACTTATTCTAAGAGATCACAAATTGTTTGTTTTTGAAAGGCGGGAATAAAACACGCCTATTTCTGTGCTATTTAAAAAGTCTTCTTATTTGTGTTTCATCCTTTTTTCTTTCGAATGTTAAAGGCTCAGTTAAATGCATAAAATATCCTATTGAAAAGCTATGTTTACACTTTGAATATGTTATAAAAAATGAATAGAATTTACAGTGAAATCAGAAAGTCTTATCCTTATACAGAGTATGTAATAATAAATAACTACAGAATAAAAAAAACAATGTTGGGGGGATGCAAGGACAATTTCGGAGTGTCAATGTAAATTTCAGAAGGGCAGAGCTATTTTAGTTTTAATTTTCAAAAACACATTTAAGCTGATATATGCCAAAATATTTTAATTGATTTTAGAATGATGAGTATGTCGTAGATGACAGCAACCACTTTATCTGTGGGTGTGAAGGGTATGCATTGACAACAAACTTTGACTAATTTTAAATGGAGTATTTAGAAGCATCTAGATCATTTTGATTTCTCTTTTGAGTTATCAAACACTTCTGATTTGGGTTAACGGGGACTATGAATGCTACACTTGAAAATTTGAAATAATTCACACAAAATGGTGCATCTTAGAGGCATCTGAATGTTTTAGTTTTCTAACAGTGTGTGAGTTTTGAATTTTCTGTCTGAACATTTTTGAGACAATTCGCTGACTCAGATATTGTAATGGACGACAAGACAAGTATATCCACGTCAGAACATTAATCTTAACAAAAAGAAAGCATGGGGCGGGGCTGAATCACAAAACGACAAAACAGACAGTAAATTATTTAAAGTAGCCCCTGCTTTTGTAATAGTTTGTGATTATTACAATTTCTGTCTGTCAATGGTTTGTTATTGTTAGCTACTAGCGTTGTTTATAATGGCTGCAATATCAAATGATGCATAATTGTTGGCCATATCTTTTTATCATAGTGATTCACTGTCATTGTTATAATAATTGTATGTTGCGGCACCTTCGTAAGGTCAACATTTTCCTTGGTTGCGCCTTTGTGACCTAATGCACGATTGAGCTAGCTCCTTATTGGTCAGGTTCTCGAGTCCTGGGTTCTCATTTGCCCAAACCTATAAAGATCTAAATTTGTAATACACATTTAGCCATATATATCCTAGGATACATCATTATTCCTTTCCCTTCCACACAGTCTTCAAGATGTAAATAAGTACCGGTTGTGTAATATTCTTGGTGTGGGATTGGGTTGCAGTCATGCACTGTTGACTTAAGATATAGGAAAATTAACTTAAATTTAGCTAAAAATAAACATGTGTCATCAAAGCTTTTGCCACAGTTTGTGTTGGGTGAAACCATCAAAGAACTCTACCACTTTTTCAATGGCAGAAAATGCTTGGATTTTCGATGAAACAGTAGTATGATGTTCGGAACTTTCTGACTGAAAAGATACAAAATGGTGCATTTTAATAAGCACTCTGGTGATTTGATTTATTTCTTCTATGTTGAAAATATTGTTTTGTTTGTTGAAGGGGGCAGACACACAGGGTTTCAAATGATCGATGAAAAATGGTACATTTTTAGGAATGATTTAAGTCAATCATCAGCATTAAATATCTATGTATGTTAATGGATAAATCATAGGAAGGACAAAATTCACACAGACGGGAATGTAGTTTAGTACTGATGGGGGGAGGGGTCAAAGTCAGATATTGTAGATGGGTCAACTCACAACTGCCACCGTGCACCCTTCCCGGCTACGTACTTTGTATAATTCTACACTTTTGGACAGTTGCAGATGAAGAAAAACGTGCATTTTATCTTTCAAATATTTTTAATATCGTTTTACGAGTTAAATAAAACAATAAAAAATGAGACCAGTGACGGTCAGTAACGCCACGCAATTTTCAATCCCGCCATTGAATTCTACACCATCAGTTTGTACTCCTTAAATCATTTTGGTTTTGGCAATCAAATAAAATAGTTTCAAAAACAACGCAGAATTTATTCCCACAAAAATGTATTAATCTTTATTCCAAAAAAATTACCGTGAAAAAAAATTGCGAAAAATTCTCGAAAATAAGGATGCAAAAAGATAAAAACACGACCTTCGTCGCTTCATGATAAAAATACTTTAGTTTGAATCATGAATAAATTAATAATAAGAGCTAAATAAATAAACTGCGTTAACCTTGTACAACATTGATAGAGTTGTAAAAGTATTTACTCTTGTCAGATCTTTTGTTATCATCTTTCCAAAACCTTGTCACAAAAAAGCTTTTAAAGACAATCTGATAGAACTTGAATGACAACGGATAGCGGACCCCCGACTGTTATTGTTTGACTTGACATGTTATTCAAATCAAACTCCGTAACTAGCTCAATTTAAAAATCTTTGTACAATTATTCTTTGTGAAGGATTAGTTCAGCAACGGTAACAGCTTGAGTAACATTTTCCAAATGTTGCTACAGGAGTTGTAAATATTCAGCTGAATACCAAATGTGAAGATGTGAATCTAACGATTTAGAGCGCTTCTATTCATTAAACTGTGTATTATTGCAGCAAACCTAATATACTGTTTAAGGTCCTTTTCATCTTCAGTCCCTGGGTGCAATGACTTGTCGCTATTTTATCCTATCGTTGCTCATGTGTTTATTTTATGGTGATCATGAGCGTCAATATAGTACAATACACATTCTATCATTGACGTACATTGACCCTTAATCAATGGGAATTCAAAAGCTATATGAAAATAAACGGTAACATTGTTCAGTGGTAGAGGCACGTTTATATTCTATATCAACTTATAATCTCGCAAGTGGTAATATCAGAACATAATCAATCATAGAATTTCTCTCAAAATTCAGAGCATATATGTTTCAGGATGAAAAAAGATGAAAGTTGTTAAATTTGAATGTGCAAGGACAATATTAAGTCTCCTCTCTAGACGATATTTTTATATGGGAGCAAAGTACTTGCCTCGAATGCGAGTAGGCCTTGGTTCAAATCCGGTCAAAACTTGCGTTTGCTGCCACCCTCCAAGTTGTTTGCTTCACTACTTGTACACTATTTTACCGTATTCTATAGACTATGGTTCTTCGATACCTTATTCTAATTAATAAACACAACATTGATGATTGTGATGTGTGAAGTATAACAACTATTGCTCAACAGCCGTTGCACAGATCATAACTGCATTATTGAGATTATAAATAGTATGCACAAATTTGCTACATTTTTAGAAATGATATAAACGACATAACACGT
This sequence comes from Clione limacina, assembly GCA_032362205.1. Classification (NCBI taxonomy): domain Eukaryota; kingdom Metazoa; phylum Mollusca; class Gastropoda; order Pteropoda; family Clionidae; genus Clione; species Clione limacina. The sequence continues at coordinate 3,574 of JAUUEB010265703.1, read as the reverse complement.
CATTATTTACTCACTTGATTTGGCAATAATTTCCAACCTTGAACGCTAAATACGCGTCTGAAAGGAAGAACAAAATAGAATCTAGGCCATGACGCGACCTATATTTTAGGAGCTTGTCTTGAGGTGCCTTTTAAGTATCTTTAATCCAATAAGAGGATACTTGAATCACTGCTATCATTGTGTTCCTTGTCCATGTTGTAGGATGAAGAGACAAGAACAAACAGAAACCATTCTTGTTCTCGGAGCCAATTGTGTGTTTTCCTTTCTTATCTTTCAGTCACTTGTATATCTGAAGTTGTTTAATACATACGGTCTGGGGGCGTGGTTGTAACTTAGTTAGTTGATTATTTGTATCTTTCAAACCATACTGTTATGCTCCATATTTATGGATATCCCGAGGCTCTCAAATATCATAAATAGAGTAGCAAGAAAGAATATCCTTCAAATCTTTCTACACGCAACTAGGTACACACTGGCATTGTTCCTTTTTTCTATCATATATTATGAGCAAATGAGAGAGAAAAGAAACTTAGTTTTATGAAACTTTGTGCTTAAGGCATCTTTGTTACGATGTATTTTCATAAACAGTAGCTACAAGGCACACTCCATGTCGCTTTTTAACATGGCTTATTATGGCCTTATTTATAATTATTAATTTGTCATATTGGCACTCCAGTCGTTGAATGTAGCAAACGATCGACTTAGTTATAGTTATTTGTGAGTGCCTTTAGCAATTTAAAGGAATACCTGTAATGCTACATTACCGTTCACCTTGGTGACTTTTGATAACTTTGCTATTAGGATTGTTTGGAGGAGCTAAACTATACCAATGTTTAAGAAAAAAAAAAATATATATACAAATAATGTTCACTTTGGTCACTTATATTGTTGTTACCATTACAATTACATGATTATAAATTGGCATTGTATTCTGATTGATATTCAAATCTCCCAGATATAAAAAAAAAATGAAAATTAAAGAGCAAATACAAAGTTAGCATGCTCTAAGGAATTTTTCAGCTTCTAACACTGACTTGGTAGCCAAAATTTATTCATAAGAAGCTGGTTTGACACAGTTTTCTTTACGTTTGTTTTTTGTGAGGTCGAATTAGTACTTCATAAGATAAACTAAAACTAACTATTCAGGAACAAATCTTAGCATGGTTATACCTGTATGGCTGTGGCATTCGACAAATATGTTTGAAGAACGTATGAGGTCAAATAGAGCTTATCAGAAAACTTTGAGCCTTTACTCTTTTCTTAAACAAAATTGTATAAGCCTAAACATGTCTACACATTTGAAAGACAGGAGACAATCTGGCATAGACATGAATATATCAGTACAATAAAAGCATTGTAATGATTGTTTGTATTCACAAAGCATTCGTTTATGACAGACCTTGACTGCTTTTAATGATTCCCTTATCTTACTCTGTAAACAGCCGACACAGCACCTCGTAGCATTCGTCGACGTCTTATGAGGCCAATCAACCTGTCAACGGCTCCATCTAAGTACCAAGGAAATCAGTGACAAGACAAGACAGGGATCTAGGTCGCATCTGATTGTCTGCTTGTCTGATGGTTCCGTTAAGGTAAAAAATGTCTGTCAACAAAACAGTCGTCAAGACCTATGTGACCATGTGACATTGTTGGCATAAAGGTTCTGTTTGTTACAAGGATGTCCTATATTCAAATTTCTAATGTTCTCTGTAGCACTCAGGTAATTTTGTCTAAAAATCTACATAATTACATACCATGATACAAGTCGTGTAACCATGCCTTGAGTGAATATCCAAAAGTAGGTTAAACTTCTGAAGATCTGAAGAATCCAAACAATCGACAGTCGTAATCAAATTCATGTTATAAGAGAAGATGATTTACAAAGGGAAAAATGGCGTGTGAAAGGCTTCAAAACTTTCCTAGCTCTTCACACCTAGGCTCTAATGTATGTCGCTCTCCTTACTCTTTTTTCTTAGTGAATTAATATTGTTTGCTGTGATTTAATTTTTGTTTGTTCGTCACGAAAGTGTGACAACTGACACGATTGATACAATCATCAGAATAATAATAATAGTCCTCCGCTCTACTACAACAAGACATCACATTGTTGAGTTATCTATGGTTTATTATCTTGATCTTCTTCCTTGTGTAGCATTTTTTAGACTAATCCGAAATAATGAGGTTCATGGCAAAAGACAGTTTGGTTGCTCACATATAATGACTAAAAATTCTCTTAGCATACATAGCAGCAACGTCGACTGGTTAATTTAAAAAACCTAAGGTTCAAAGTTTCAGTACATATCAATGCCATCAAATGGTCATTGAAACCTCCTCGTAATTCTCAACTCTTTTGTACCTGGTATAAATATTGCACTTAACCCTTTTAAACATATCCTCTCTTAAACAAGACCATTTGAAAATATAATAATTTAAATTGTATTAACGATGTGCAGGGGCGCGCGATGTCCAAGTGGGTAAGTCGACTGCTACAAGTCTGATGCCTGTCTTAAAGCGTTTTGGGTCGACCCCCGCAATAGTTGAAATGTTCGTGGTTGAACATTGGTAGAAAGTGGCCATCGTGGTATGCGGGGAGCCCGTCAGCGAAACATATTTTATTACCAGCGATTGCAGTTACCTATACTTGGTAGGCAAGATCAACCACTTAGGCCTATCGGAGACGGATATTAAAACTTAGTTCCCCGGTACTCGCTACGCACCTTAAATATCACTTATTGGTTGGAAATTGGACCAATCAGTCAAAATTTAAAATTTAAATGTATAACCTACGCCCTGTAGCACTCTGACAGCCGTAAGAGAATGATACATTATAGATAAGTTGAACTTCACTGGACAGAGAAGAATTTTCTATACTGCAATGTTATTAAAATCAATGAAAATGGCCTCGAGAAGATTCGAGACGGGATCACTTGTTTCACAGCAGCGCTGCTAACCGCTTCACAGGGAAGACAATGTAAATGTAGGATTAAAACAGGTTTATAAAAAGGCAGTTTGAGATGCTTTATTGCAGTATGTATTGCACCGGAACTGTATATGAGGTGTGTGCGCATAAAGGGCGAGATGCCAGATAACACCGCAAGGTCAACGATAGCTGGTGGTCAACGATATATTTAATTTAATTATTTTTCTCCTTGGTGATGAGCTGTCTGTTCACTTCGACTCTATTCTTTAAAAAAAATGAATGGCCAATTATGCCATGTTTGTTCAGAAATGTAAGCATAAATCTTCGTGGATGTCTCCCTAAGGCAAACATTAGTTTCGAATGCTTCTCGACAAAAGAGAATCAAAGTCGCTCAAATTTCTGTGATTGGTTGAAAGCTCTCATTGTGTTAACGAAAACTTAGTACTAAAATCTACACATATCACATATCCTTTCTAACAAGTCGACCACGAGAATAATGTCATAGGTCCGGTTTCAATATCATCAACGTGAGAACACTAGTTTTCAATAGCTGAAAAATATAGCTTTGTATGGATAAAAATACAAATCTTACCGCCATCTCGCCATGCGCGCTTCAGTTATCGTAAATCTTAGGTAACTAATGATGTTTTTAAC
>JAUUEB010265592.1:0-13195 GCA_032362205.1 Clione limacina | reverse complement strand
GAAAAAGACTGCTTGGTTGGAGATATATGAAAATAATCCACATTATTGAAATTAATGTTTTAATGACATATTATGTAAGCATATTCAAATACATATAATTTTTATGAGTCATGATACATACAGTCAACCTTGTATAACATTGACAAAGCTGTATGTCATGTGATTTAGTTCTATCAACAACATTTTCTATGCATTGATTAGAGGCATCAAATGTACTAAGTGTTGTTGGCCCTGTGATTACACCCTACCCATCTGGGAGCTTGGCCGGTCTGGGTAAGGATCAAGTTCTTAAGATCAATGCAACACCCAAAACACATACATTTGGGGACAAAAATCAACCCTTCATCACAATGTTTAGGCTACTCTTTAGTAGTTAGGCATATTCTTGAGAAAATGGATGAATTAATCATTATCTTTAAACAAATGTATCAACTACTTACTTACTAGGGTAGCTCCAGCCTGACCCTCAAACAATGCTTCCATCCCAAACAGTCTTCCATGCAAGCCTCCAGTTCCACAGCTTCTTCCACTCTCTTTAGTACTTCAACATAGGTAGACTTCTGGCACCCTCTTTTGCGCCGCCAATGCACTGGCTTCCAGGTCATGACTTCGTTCGCTATGAGTTATGGGTGTCTATGGCAGTGACCTGCAAGTTTCATTCTCCTTGATGCCACTTCATCTCCTATTCGTGGCAAGCCACAGTACACCTCATTTGTTCTCTTCTCCCACCATTTTATGTTCAAAGTAGCTCTCAACATTCTAGTGTAGCAGCCGTTCAGGGATTTCTCTAGACAAGGTGTCAGTCAGTGTCCACGCTTTGCACCCATACAGAAATGTATTAACAATAAATGTGAACATTCTGTGTGCATCAAATGAGTCATATAACAATATTTCACATGTTAATGTCAATGGTGAATATTTTGAATAGAGTATTAAGTATGAGACAGGGGTATTTGTTACTCAGAGATTATAATTTTGAGGATAAAACAGGTTTTCCGGATTTCACTAAAGGGAAATAACTATATAAAATGTCATAGAAACACATACAAATTTATCTGTTATTTTTCTTTGAAAGGGACAATTTTTGGTGGGATGAGTTTTCATCTCTGGTATCAACTCTGCTACTTTTGTAAAGTTGATACCAACAACGCTGAATGTACATGACATTGTATTCTGATCTCTCTGATGTTACAGGAGTCCCCTGGTTGAGAACAAAGGTGTTATTGTGTGTAAGTGTGGAATGAGAATCAACACAGAGGTATGAAAACATGTGTTGAATGATTTATTTTTTAATTTTGGCATTTCTTTCTTTTAATGTATACTTCCTTCCTGTCTTTCTATATTCTTTATCCTTCTTTCACTTGAGTAGCCAAGCAAGGTGTGCAGTAGAGAGTAGAGGGGTGGTGGTTGATAAATGATGTAATGAATGTGTTTATTACTTTTATACCATAACTTCATGCACACATCTTTGTCAATTTAAAACCAAGAATTTAGTCATATTTTTGACATATTCCTAATCTCTACAGAAACAGACTACATATTCCATTTGAAGAAATACATGACACATGAAACAAGATGCAAACATAAAAACAGCAACGCTGTCAAGAAAAAAATATTTCATCAATTCTGTATGTGTGCAGTGGGATTGTTTCTTTAATCAATTTTCAGCTTCATGTGGGACAATTTCTAACCTTATTTTAGCTAAGATCTGCATACTCTTCAGAACCCATACTATGTCTTAACTGCAAGCAGCAGTACAGACAGTTCAATGGATTTTAGTTCAACGGTTGTTTACTGTAATTATGATACAATGACCTTATTACAAGCACAAGTGAAGAAACACAACACAAATTTACAATACTTTTTAAACTTGAAAGATGAGTCAGATAGAGCAAAGAGAGCAAAAACAAGATGGTAAAAATAATCAAATATACAATAACTTTGTAGATAAATAAGTTAAAGCATGTTGATGTCTTAATTTTTTTTAAATATTATATTTAATGCTTGTCTGTGTCTGACTTACTTTTTCAGCAAGACTGTATAACTCTGAGGAATGTACAAGACAACCTTGAGGCTGGTATGAAAGAACACAGTTCAGCGTGTGAGTCTAAACCTGACTTTATCATGGCTCACAACTTTGGAATCTCAAATCTCACAATGTCTTGTCAAGTAAGTCATTTACTGTAAATTATATTGTTTGTTTTTTTAAATTCCAAGTAAGTTATTTACTGTAAATCATGTATTTGTGGTTTATCTCAAATATTATTTCTTGCCAAGTAAGTTATTTACTGTAAATCATGTATTTTGTGGTTTATCTCCAATATTATTTCTTGCCAAGTAAGTTATTTACTGTAAATCATGTATTTGTGGTTTATCTCAAATATTATTTAAACCACAAAATACATGATTTACAGTAAATAACTTATAATTTACTGTAAATCATGTATTTTGTGGTTTATCTCAAATATTATTTCTTGCCAAGTAAGTTATTTAATGTAAATCATGTATTTTGTTGATAATCTCAAATTTCATGTCTTGCTAACTAAGTGACTTACTGCCATCATGTTTTTTTTGGATTTATTTCAAATCTCACAATGTCTTGTTGAGTACATGGCTGTAGATTTACCTTCAGCTAGAGGTAGCAGGAAAATTTGAGAATTTATATGAGTTAGCTTATTGCGAGTGAATCGCCAATATCTTGCTAAATTTAGCGCGGACGACAAAAGAAAAAGTTTTCATTTACCAATTGTGTATAAAGGAACATGCTTCAGTCTTCAGATTGTGTCATTATGTCATAGTTATGTTCTTTATGCTAAAAATTCCAGGGGTAAAACTTATGCGAGGCATGCATTTTTGCCATATGCGACAAAAGCGAGTGAAATCTGGAATTCAAATGTGAGTTAGCTTTTTGAAATTAGAGGTAGCGAGGCTACCTCGGATAACCGTTTTCTACAGCTATGGTTGAGTAAGTTTTGTTCATGTAAATCATGCGCTAGATGACAGGACAGTTTTTATTGTAGTTTACTCATTACTTTTTTGTTTCTTATTCTTGCGATTTCATTATTCTTTTTCAGGAATGTGACTTCATGTTCATCATTGTATGAGGACAGCTTGACACAGAGCCAAGACTTTGCTGTGTTAGATATGTTTTGTTGTGTATATAGATGTGTACAGGATGCTGTTTATTTCTACAATTTGGTGCAATTTTTATGTTAATGTTACATGCAATATATATTTTTTGTAATGAAATTTGTTTTTTGATACTTTGTACTTGTTGAATTTGTATGTACAGTGTCTTCATTAAGTGAAATTTGAAAATGAAAAAAAACTCTTGTGCTTTAAGAAGAGCAGAAGAAAACACTTATCAAGTCTCTATATAGGACTCTTAAGACAGGAAAGATGATGTTAATCACCACTTTAATTGACTTGTACCATCAAAAGCCTTTAGTTCTGGAAAGGGAGACCAGACTGACGGATAGCTATCCTAAACTTAACCTTTTCAAATCGTCATCAATTATCCAAACGTACTACCTCTAAATGCAGTACATTTCATATAAGGCACCTTTTTATTGGGAGATATAAAAAAAGTCAAATGAAGAATATGACGCAACACGAACCATGGTTGCCACATTCTTCAGCCCTCAGCAAGACTCTTTTCAAATAGCCCTCAGTAATGGTTATTCTACAAAAAGCCCTCAGCAAGGGGCCTTCTAAAACCAGTCCTCAGTAAGGGTCTTCTAAAAACAGCCCTCAGTAAGGACTCTCAAATTTCTGTGGCAACCATGATAACCTGTTTTTTCCCCTCTGATTTATCTTAGCTTCCTGTTTGAGAATTTGCATCTATCTTCTATGAAAAAGTTCATTTTGTTAAAGGTTTCTTGATACTTGGGCCCAAATGGTACGCAGGGTGATGCATTGTAAAATTAGCGCTCAACAGGAGAGCAGGGTGATGTGAAAAGGTTAATAAAGAGGTTAAAAAATTGACCTGACCAGCAAATATGTTGCTGTATGCAAAATAAAACTCTATGGTTATAACGACAAACTGCTCTGGAGAGCTCAATTAATACATTATTGTGACTGATTTGACTGATGATCAAAAATGTTAACAAGTTTGGTTCATTCGTTTGATTTAGTTCAAGCTGAGTCAATACTTTTCAAGTCATTCCTTTTTGGTCTAACAAATACAGTAGAGTCCGATTAATACAAACGGCTTGGGAGCGACCAAGTAACTTCAAATTATTGATAATTTGTAATAAGAATTACTTAAACAAAGAGGGTGAAATTGAAGTTTTGAAATTGGTATCATTTGTTGGACTCGACTCTTCTCTCCCAGTGATTAGAATTATAAACTCGAAAGTTCTAATGTACAATTTCATTCAAAGTTTGCGTTCGTAACTTAGTCGTCTTTTGATGATTTCTATTGATGAACATCGACTTTTAGACCAAATTTTATCACCTCATAGGTTTAGACTTTGAATTATCGATAGACTTATTCGTATTAAGAATTATTTTTTTACTTAAACAAAGAGGGGGAAATCGGGACTTAAATTTTTTTGATAATTTGCATTTACCGGTTCGTATCACCCTGATTCTACTGTATCTTTATTAAGTGATGCTTTAGATGCTCAGAATAAAAGAAATGTAAAAATTATTCAATGGTGTGATTTAAGATGACCTCAATCCATTCATTGCCAAAATTCCCATCAAGTGTGTTTTACAATCTGTTATGACTAAAATTAACTACAGTCAAACTTGTTTAAAGCGATTTTTTTGGTTGGGAAGTACGATTTTGTTCCGTTTAAACAAAACCACTGTTTTTCAGTAAAATGCTATATACTAGGGGTCAACAATCAGCGAATTAACGATGTAAGTAATGTTCGGATCCATGCAGTACTTTAATTCTTAAGGTAGGCAACAGTCACACTCATGCTGTTTCAAAATACAATTGAAACACATTTGGGCTAGAAGTAAATGGTGCTATTTTTGCAATCATTTATCTTTTGATGCTGCATGAAATCGATAATTTGGTCATAATTCGTTCTGTTTAAGTATTAATAGGTATCCTTCTGTCGGTTTAAGGATTTTTAAAAGATAAAGAGAGGAAAACGGTCCCTAAGTTCATTCTTCCCAAAATTGATTTAAATGAGTTTGACTTTATAGTCAAACTTGCTTAAACCGAATTTTTTGGAAAGCATGTTTCTGTTTAAACAAATCCACTGTTTTTAAGAAAAATTCCAAATTCGAGGGTCAACAAGCAGTTGGTGTACGACCTATTTAAGGTCCCAATCGTTCATGCTCTACTTTATTCCGTAAGGTAGGTTACAGTCACACTCATGCCCGTCTCAAAATACAAGTGAAATACATTTGGGCTAAATTCAAGTAAAATGACAATGTTTTTTCTGATTATGAATCTTATGATGCCCCAAATGTTCGCATTTAATCGACATTTTTTGGTCATAATTCATTCCATTTAAACTCTAACATATTGTGTTTTTCTGTCAGCTTAAGCGTGTTTCTTTAACAAAGATAAAAAGAGGAATAAAACAGGAGCCATGTTTTTGTTCTGTTTAAGCAAAAAATTGGCTTAAGCGTGTGCGGTTTAAACAAGTTTGACTGTATATCCAAATTTATTTGGTCACGGTAGCGTAGTAGTCAGTGCACTCACTTACCATGAAGAAGGTAGAATTTGTTTCCTCATGTCTACCCAACAGTATAATCGGGTACCTGATTATAGGCGTGGACAGGAATGTCTGGTAATAATACTTAGGTAAATTGCTTTTATCTAATCGGCTGACCCCTTGTATACTCTCAATTTGTGCATGTGTATCATCTTTTCCGCCTGTTGGGGTAATTATATCATGTAAAGCGCATTGAGCAAGCCAGTGAGATCTCAAAATGCAATATATATAAATGCCATGTATTATTGTTATTATTATTAGCAATGAAACAAACAAAAAATAGGGATGATATAAGTGTCCTTTAATAAGGTATACAGGGAAAATAATGATCTACTGCTGACTCCTACAGTAACATGCAGCACTGGATGCTTGTGTTGTTCTCTACACCAACATTTCTACACCATGTGGAGTACATAACTGGGCAAAACTATTGCATTAACAACAAAATGGCGTTACGCTTTGTACACTTAGGCAAACAATCAAACAAGATCAATTCAAATTCAAAAAAGTGACAACATCTGACTTAATTTCAACAAAGTGAAAATAAAAAAAACATGTGTAATGTACTTGTATAACAAAGAGAAAACTATGTGCATTTAATCTGATAATGATAATAATAATCAACTTTAATGATGATATTAATAAAAGATCTTATGACTAAAGTTATAACCCCAAATTGTGCGCCTGAAAAATAAACACACAAATATTCATAAGTCGCACTTACTCATCCTTAAAAATTGGATTATTTAGAATAAATGGCAGAAAGTTTTCTGTTTGAAAATTAATCCTAAAAGCAAATTTTGACAATTCATCATGTAGTATTTAAAAAGTAAACTTAGTATATTTTGAAGTGACAAAATGTTAAGGCATTAATATCAGGGTTGAAAATGAAAAATCCTCAAAAAGGCTGAAACTATTTTTTAAAGACTGAAATGGAGGAAAAGTCTTTTAACTTTATTGTAATAATATTGAAGTAGTAATTCAGGAGGAAAACAGACATGAAATGAGAGGCAATAGGCATAAAGGAGTATTTGCAGTGCTGAATATAAGAGCATACTTTTATTGCTATTAAAAAGTAAGAAATGCATTCCAGCAGTGTTCTCTACCCTTTTCATTCATTATGTGGAGTACTAAATGATAGCCAAACATGATGGTTTGATTGACTCTTGTGTTGTACGAATAGGTAAGGACAACATGAATAACAATAACAAATCTTCTAAAATGACACTTTCATTGTGAAGTATAAATATGTGAGTTATTCAACTTAAATACACACAAATCAGAGCTACTCTTCACACATGTTTCAAAAGATATAGAACAGACTGTTATGTAATTGCTTTGTTATATTTGCTCTTAAACAAAACACTGATTTGAGGATGTAATAAAAAGTCTATTGAATGTATTCTCAGGTCTAACGGCCTCACAAAGAGTTTGTAAGAAGTGCAAATTATATAACAACTATTTATTACCAGTATCTATTCTTTAAAGCTTCCTATCTTCCACTTGTAAAAAAAACGCTTGTTAATTAAGAATTCAGCTGAAATTTTGATTTAGAAACGATCACAAGATCTGACTCCATACGGTATACAGACTACCAGTAAAAGTGAAGTAACCCATACTTATTACTGAGCTTCTGTGACTTTTTAGACAACGGTATTTGAGGTAATTTGTCAGTGTTTTCCTCACCGACTTTACTTCGCTTGACCTAAAGAGGCTAGCTACTCGTATCCGCAACTGGCCGCAGAGTCGACGGGGGATGTTTTTCAAACACAAAATATGGTCGAGGCTAGAGATCGAACCTGCAGTGTTCTTGGTGATAGAACGTTGCGTTGAAATATCATATATCAACTGAAAAAAAGTCAAGACTACCTTTTTTATGTATGCCTTGTTATTATATCAATTAAATATAATGCTTTATATCAGTGTTGGATGTCTAGAAAACTGCACAAATTGATTGTTAAAGAAGAGGATGAAAAAGGAAGTTAACAAAGGGAGGAAATTGATTGGAGTATACATTTTGGAATAGAATTTCAAAGACTTCAAAGTACACATTTAATTTGTTACGTTAACCACCAGACAGATGATTTGGTCAAAGTCGTTGTTGTGAAGGGGAAGTAATCCATAAAAAGTGCAATGTTTTTTTTATTATCATCGTTACATCCCCTTATCAAATAAGCTATAAAAAATATTTCTAACAAAATGTGTTTGTTTCCCAAAAACTTTGATATACATGGGGTTTCTTCTGTTTTGCTATCAACCTAATTCCTTTATTGACTGTTTCTTTTACTTTTTTACAATCATAACTGGACACAGATTAAATTATGATGCTAACCAAGTACTTGCATTAGAAGATGGCAGATTCTATAGCAACAACCATTTGAAAAGACTTGTTCAAATTAGTTCAATGACAGTTCCTTACCATCTACAGGCTGTATGACAGAAAGTCTTGAGCGAGTCAAAATAAAAAAGATGTCATTGTGTTGTCTTTTTAACCTTTAGCTTAAGTTTATTTTAACCACAAGCCTTGCTAAAAGGTCAACTTTTCTTTTGTCACAATCTTAGTGGTTTTTAGAGGTCTACCTGTATCATACAAGTTGAAAGAATATATAATGGAATTTAAACAAACATCGGAAAATTTACACAAAAAAATACATTTTAAGTCATGTAAAAAGACTTGAAATTAAGAGTTTTAAGTAAATCGTCTGTAATTAAAGAACATCACAATATTATTCCATACAGATAGATATAGGATAAGGGACCGTTCAAATATTACGTAATCAGTTGTGTGGCAAGAGGTGTCTCACTACGATGATGAATGACGAAGGTAGGAGGGGGTCAGTCAAAAAGATGAGAGTATTCCTTTGTTTAGGTAAAAAGAAAAAATGGTCACACTATTTCAAACAACTTATGATTGTTATTATTTGTTTAAAATCCTTTTTCAATTGAATACCTTTTGTTCAGAATTGAAAATGGGTTATTTTGTGTCTGTATTCATTTTTCTTTCTTTTTGGTATAATTTTGCAGGTTTCCGATCATGTCATCATGGGGATTGCCATTGATGATGGATGATGACAGGGGTGAGGGTCAAGAAATTGATGACATAATATGTGAACAGTCCCTTACTGGAATCAAATGACATCAATAAGGCAACAATGACACATTAATTTGAGTCATTTATGCAAAGACACATTAATTTGAGTCATTTATGATGCCATTTACTTTATAGTACCACTATGTTTCTAGTTTCTACCACAAATTTAGATATTTTGAGTTTATCTTCTAGAAAAATATGAATGCATTTTATTCATGGGACTGCATGCCTACTAAATACAATGTTCTAAAAAGTACCACAAAAATGGGACAGAGCTGGAAAGTTAACAACACTATTTCAGTGGAACTATTTCTGTATACAGTCAAACTCATTTAAATCGTGCACGCTTAAGCCAAATTTTTGCTTAAACTGAACACAACACTGAGTCTCGTTCTTAACCTCTATTTATCTTTGTTAATAACCATACAGAAAAACACATATTTATGTTTAAACAGAATAGACCTAATTAATTCAATGTGATATTTTTGGGCATCAAAAGATAAATTATTGCAAAAAGAACCAACATTTTACTTAGAGACTAGCCCAAACGTGTTTTGAGACGGGCATGAGTGTGACTGTTGCCTACCTAAAGGAATAAAGTAGGGCATAGATCAGGACATTACATACGTCATATACTCACTTTTTGTTGACCACTAGTATATATGACATTTTAATGAAAAACAGTAGTTTGTTAAGAAATAATTCTTTATAAACGGAAAAAAATTGTGCTTCCAAAATAATTTGGTTTAAGCAAGTTTGACTGTATTTCTCAAATAAAAAGTACAATTTTGGTCACAAATTCTAGAGCTCTTCTCAGATACTCAAAATAAAAGTGCACCAGCTAGTTCTATAATAATTGGTTCAAGGAAAGTTGGTGGCAAATTTTGTTCGCTTCAACCAATATCAGTCAACACTCATGAGACATGATAATATGCTGAAATTTACTGTAAAACTTTTTTTAGCTAAGGATTTTTTTTTACAAATTCACAAAATTATCTTATTTTGGCAAATCCAAGCCAGTCTAAAAAAATCAATTGTCTTGGTTTTGCAAGCTTTAGAAGTATGATCTTTTTTTTTGTTAAATTAGTTTATTTCCAATTCCAAGTAATGTCCCATTTAATTTTCATATTATACCTATGACGTTTTGAGAGATTTAGTTTCACAAACTGCACAATTTCTTGCAAATTACATGAGAATAAATTGCTTGCAAAAAAGCATTTAACAGTAATCATGAAAAACCGTATGAGTATATCATTAAGTTTAGTCCTGTTTTATAAACATCTTACTCTCGGGTCCCAAATAACAGCGACATCATGCTTATTTTCCCTGCTCCAATTTTCCAGGCCATCGTGATTATTTGAGGCATCGCTCTTATTAGAATTTGTTATTTTTTCCATGCATCACTGTTATTTGGGACTCGAGTGTACCAACAATATAAGATTTGAAAACTGCTTATAGAATAAAGACGATCCACATCTAAAATGCTAATTTAAAGCACAATATGATAAAATTGAAACAAAATCATTGAACCAAAGATATAAATGAAACAAAGGCTTTTATGATCTTCAGATCTGAATTAAAATAACAAATAAAAGGTATTTGCACATTGCAAGATTCTGGTTAATTTAACAAAAGAGGGGTTCAACACAAAAATGTCTTGCTATTTCAAGATTAGGCCATGTAACAAAAATATCTTTGTCTTCTCAAAAGGACACACAACAAAATACAAAAAAAAACACTAACTCTCTACGTGTACTGTATACTAAGGTGAATTCACTTATAACAAAATTGCTTTTAACAAATAATCAGTTATTACGAACAAAGTAAAAACTACCATCATATATCCCTTTGAGTACCATCAAAATATATTTCTTCTTATATCGAACCACGATTTCAAAGAAATCGCTTATATAACAAACAAGAATTTAAGAAACGGTTGAGCAAACCAAAAAATTTAAGTTTGATCAGTATTTCGTGAAGCACAACAACTGTTTCCAACCAAGTCTTGTCATGAAAAGATGTAGACATGGGTTTATTATTCTGGTTTCATCAAATTAGGGCAATGTATGCAGAGGTCAGAGGATGTTCATTGGAGAAAAATGCGGAAGAACTGTCCAATTTCAAAAAAGTTCCCCTGATTTTGGAGTTGTTATAAAATGAACTCATTATAACGAACATTTCGTTGTTCACCAAGCAATTTGTTATATATAAATGAATTTACCTGTACCAGCATTAGAAAACTGCACCTACAAAGCAAGATTCACCTAGAATTTAAACCTTGATTAAAAAAGTGATATTTTTTATAACTTTCATCACTGACACAATTATGATAGAAAAAAAACAAATAACTTCTTAAGCAGGACAGTGGCCACCCTTTTGGTAAAGGAAGTAGAAAGGTACCCAAATATTGCAAAAGATATACGTGAAAAGCAGTTCACCAATGCAAAAATACAGTAGGACTGATCAACGTTGACGTCTTTTTAACTTAAATAAAGCAGACGTTGAAGGTAAAAAATAGTGGACATTTTTAAAACTGCTGAGAACTTATAATTTTGTTATATGGCCTTAGTTGAAAGTTTAGAACTGGTAAAAATATACAACTTGAAAAGAAATTTCACTTTTAGCCAAGCTACTAAATACAAACAAAAGAACATTTCAGGCCTCCACAAAAATAATAGACTAATCTCAATATCTCTTCTTACAATACATGAAAGGAATAATAACAAAAAACAAAAGATCTGAATTGTAAATCCTTCCAACGTAAAACAAAGTATCAAAACTACATTTAAATAAATTACAAAAATATGAAACAAGTAGACAAATTTAAATTAAAGTCACACTGCCTACAATGCTTAAATACTATCCTATTTATCTTTGAATCATTTGATCTAATTAATCAACAAGTGGTCTGGAATCGCATTACGTTTGAGACACTATTTCTATTTTCAAAGAACGGGTCAAACAGTATTTGAAGTTGCACGATCTTTGATAATATTAATATACACAGCACTTAGCTGTCAAATTCCATGGAAGGATGTAGCTGATTTTGAGTGAATGTGTGTGCGAGTGGCTTTAACATAACATGAAGGTCATATGAAAGGCGCCCCACATTAACATCCAAACAAAGGACTGTACTCAAGTAGAGAGTGGCAAATTAGAACCAGGCCCTCTCACATGTGAGGCAAGTGTGTTACCTCGAGGTCACAAAGCCAGAGCAGTATATTCTAGCTTTTACTACACCCTTCAAGGTGAAGGTCACATGAAAGGCGGCCCCACATTAACATCCAAACAAAGTAGAGAGTGGCAAATTAAAACCAGGCCCTCTCACATGTGAGGCAAGTGTGTTACCTCGAGGTCACAAAGCCAGGGCAGTATATTCTAGCTTTTACTACACCCTTCAAGGTGGGGCAAAGAAAAAAGTATTTTCTCTTTGACTTTTGTCTCATAAAAGGACAGAAAAGTTTTTCTCTTTGTCAAATTTTAAAAAGTGGGGGGAAAATTAAGCTAGAATATACTCCTCTGACAAGGCCTCCTCCCTATAGCTGACTTAATCAACATATGACACTCAGAATCACAGCTCCAAGTCAATGACAATGAAGAGATCAATAAAAATGCATTGCAAAGAAAGCATCCCATACCTACACAGATTGATCACCTTCCAAGGAATTTAAAAATAAGGATAAGAAATTCAAAACTCATAAGGAGTATTTATAATATTCCCAAACCATATTATGTCCATTTCCCCGAATGGAAGCACACTATCAGTCAGGTAGGAAGAAGTGTCGACAGGTCTTAGTGAATAACATCACTTTTTCTTACTTTAATATAGAAAAATACCCTAAACTTGATGCAACATGTTTTTATGTACGATGTGTCACAATAAATTTCATTTACTAATCATAATCATGAAGATTGAAAATTAATTACAATATAACACGCAAAAGAATTACAGACAAAAATGTGTACACAAAATAATAAAATATGTATGAGAAATATTTACAGTTTTATAAGAATCACCATAAAAACATTTGAGAATTTTTCGTTTATAAAGAAAGAAATGAGATTCAAATTGCTATGAAAAAATACAAATGACTTCTTATAATGTGCTTCAGATTCATAATCATTCTCAAAAATACAATGCATGAGTTAGAGCAATTCATACATCCATATCATAATAAGTGACTGTAAAATGTAAAAAGAAGTAAAGTGCGTAGTTGAGGACTTTAAGAACAATACAAAAAAACTGACAAATTCATTTTAAAAGGAAAAATTACAGGTCAAATCATTTACTATACACAATTTCATATTTCATCATTTAAATTGATTGGGAAGAAACAAGTCATCTAATATTTGTAACAGTAATAAATTAAACTTGTAACAATAAAAACTGCAAACACATTTCAAAATCAAATCAGCAACAACATAA
>JAUUEB010265481.1:0-13195 GCA_032362205.1 Clione limacina | reverse complement strand
AACACACAATGTTATGTCCCTTTGTGTCTGATGATCGGGGTAGTACTCTCTACGAGTACTCATTTTTTTCTAGTTGACATTTCAAATCTTCCTTAATTTCTATTGATGAATAACATGATGACCTTATTTAAAAGATGAAAGTGCGACCTACAATTTTGTTCTCTTTTAAATTGTGTTCGATTATGAACAACCACAGTGTATATTGTGATTAAGGGACCTCTCGAATAACATTACGTTGTTGATGAGGCATTTACATACTAGATGCGTAACTAGAGTCATAAGTCACAGATCCACATACTTTTCCAACATTATTTCTTCTCGTTATGAATATTGCTGTGTTTATAGTTCAGGGAGTTTACCTTAGACTAAATTGCCCCCATGAACTTCCTTAATGAGGTATCTCCCTAATTAGTTACGTTCTCATGTTAAGAGAAGCATTATATTATATGGCATGAGCTTGGAAATCTGCCAACCTACGTGCGCATGTTTGGCAAAAACTAGCTTTGTTTGTAATTATTGTTCATTCAATTTTTTTCAAATAACAAATATCTTGATCATGCTGTGTTTGGTTATTGTCGATATTTGCGCGTTAATATAACACCACTGCATACTATTATTATAGTTGCAGTTGTTTAAGCTATTACACTAAGATTTTTTTAAAGATTATTTAAAAAACGAGAGATTTTACATACGATGAATTAATGTTATGTAAATAATGTCTGTTATTAAGCAAGTTTATTCTCGTCACCTTTGCTATGACGTAAAAGGTAATGTCAATTATTTTATAAAAATGTGTACAATGAACGCTTCAATTTTGTGTGTAACTTCAATATTTTTTTAAAAGCCCATTGACTCTCTCAAAGCAAAAATCTTTTGGCTAAATAATCAGGAATCAAGATTCCCATGGCTTCCTAATACAGACACTTTGATTCAAAACACGTACGATCAATATAATGATCGCTCAACAAACTTTTGCACGTCTTCATTGTGATAGAATAAGAATGTTTTTCACTATTGGGTCTTGTTGTGTGTCACATTTTGCAATGAATTCTCACGTTTTAGTTTTGTATGTAAAATAAATATTTATTCCTCAAGCTGTTTTGTCATAAAAGAGGAAACGCCCATGCAATAAATATAAGCAATAAAGTTTGACAGACAGCAGCACACAATATAGGACGATGAGGCTTAAACCAGACGAGGAAGCAAAAATAGCACGGGTCGCGCGGCTGAAAAGACTAGCAAGAGAGGGACGACAATGCGGCGACTAAGAAGCAAACACAGCATCTAACGTAAACAACCACTGTGCCGCGTGTTTGGACGAAGTGGGACACCTGTGTTGTGAGTATCGATTCTTCACCATGTTGATCGTTCACTTTTGTTGTTTTTTAGTTTTATTATAATATATATAACGTAAGTTTGTATGTTTTGAAATATCTCCAACCCCTTATGAAATATGCCAAGTGGCATAAAATGAATACTTCCTGGCTGAGTTTCTCTACCAAATTTATGGCACATGAGTTTAATATTGATGGATGAATATCTATCTCGTTAAAACTCGATCGATATTCATTCATCGATATTAAACTCATGTCCCATGAATTTGGTAGATAAACTCAGTCATGAAGTATTCACTATATCTTGGTGAAAGATTATTTGAAGAATCCACACCATGAGAAGGGATAGACGAATAAAACAAGATATGCAGAAATGTCACTGAAGTTGGTGACCTGTGCTTAGAACCTGCCTGATTTTTGAATAGATTTTGGGGAAGAACAATTTAAGTGAAAATAAGCTGTCTTGTGTCCGGAAATAGAATACTAGTGCTTTGATACATCTGACAGAAATTCAGCAAAACTTTCGACAACTGGCAAACAATTTAATTAATTTTCAGTTATATCTCATTTATTGACACGTGTTTATGGAATTTACTATTAGACAGTTTTTCTGAACAGCTTAAATTGTGGTGTAATGACTATCAAAACGCAAAAATATACCACATAACAAAAATATGACGTACGGCGGTGAAAACAGCATAATTTGAAAAAAAAAGCTTCACTCAGTTCCTTATTTGCCTTTACAAATCGGACAAACATTTTCGATCATCATCCGTGCAACTTCCTCTAAAGTGAAGGTTTCTTAATATACATCAATATGAATGAAGGGTCTAGACAGATGTAACCCAAGCATACCATAACTAATTAAAGAGTATGTGAGTAGGTCTCAGGAGTTCAATACAGATCAATCAAAAAAGTGATTGATTTCATGACTGATTCATAAATATTTTTTCGTGTTATTGATTTCGTTGCAGAATTCATATCCGGTGGCTAAAAGTCATGCCAAAGTTTACATTGACATACCTCTAAAATCTTCAGACATTTCCAAGTAACACAGTACACTTATTATTTATTACATAATAGGTATTCCCTGAACATTCTTATTCAATGTCTTCATAAATTATGGCTGGAAAACAAATGTAAGAAATTGCTCTCATAGATCTTGCGTATTTTCTCCTCCTGAACAATTTATTCTTTTACTGTTTATTTCTCATCTGCTGTCTGGAGAAATACGTTTACTGAATGCACATTAGTTGATTACATGCAAAATTCATAATTTTTACTATGATCAATAAGTAAAAACTGCTGTTTTTTTTACATATCTCCTAGATATATATGAGTGTATACAACCTGTTCATGTATGTTTTATCGTATAACTAATCACATGTATATTTCTGTTTTCATTGCAGTTATGACCTATCCATAATTTTCATTATTCACTATCTACACCCTGTGTTTAATTTGTTTGGCTTCGGAGAAAGGTGGCATAGTCATTTATGTATCTTGTTTAATTACAATGCACATGATGTCATATGGAAAGGGGGTCGGAATGCACAAAGCAAAAAAGAGGAAATAAATGACCAGAACAAACGCGAACATAATCATTATCAGAAGAAATAACGGCGTATGAGTCTTTTAGTAGGCTTTCCAGCTCGGAATCAAACGGTCTTGGATTAGAAAATAGTTTTATTTATTTCTATATTTGGAATTAATATTTAAAAACCTTCCTGACTCAATTTAGGTACAAATAATGTACTCGAATCTGCAGGCAGTTGCAGTCTTTGGAAGATTGCTCTTTCAGTCTGTCTTGCAGTTTGTTCAATACACGACTTTGCTTTTCTCCTTTTTAAGCCACGCTATTTTTAGCACAGCTTTAACAACTCATCGTGTCTGTCATTATATCCTTCTATCCCTCTATCATTCTGTCTGCATTCTCCACTACAGAATCTCGCCAAGATGACATAAAACTTAAGACTTGAATTTGACATCATATCCATAGAAAACCTCAACCAAAACTCAATAACTACTTGTCATATGAACTCATTCAAACCTCATCAACGTTCATTAAACAAGACGCGCAACTATTTTCCGGGTCTTTATTTTCAAATTTCACCACATCATCTTGGAGCTTGAAGGATATCTTCTTTTCTTCTTCCGTCTCAAGCTGATGATTGCCACACTTTCACAATATCTTTTGACGCGAATAATGGCCGGGAAGTCAGAAACTATCAAGGACAAGCTATCCATCAAACACAGACGTTAATGAAGGGGTTCGTCCAGTGTGAACATAGATAGGTCTCTAGTCTGCACGAGTTCATCTGACAAATTCCACGTCTGTTACAATGTCTTTGGATACACAATAGTCTACTGGTTCTGTGCCAAACGAATCCCCATGGCTGTCTGGCCACGCTAATTTGTGTCGTGATTACAGAATCAAACTTCTCCCATCAGAACTAAACCCATTATTTTGGCGGAGATGCCACGAGAAAGGTTATTCATATTCTTGATTCACACAAAAACGCTTTATAGTGCTGTAGAATATATACATTATATCTTTGGCAGCGTAGAAAATAATGATTTAGACACATTACTAGAAGTATTTTTGGACCAGTATTTATCACTTTGTTGGTAAGCTGTCACACGAAAATCATACATTATATGTAATCAACAGAAAATAACGTATATCCTGTCCTGTATAAGATACCGATTGTTCTTCGTTATGATAGGACTTCTTATGTATAGAATATAGATGAACACTGATATCCAGACCTCACAATTCCGGAGGTGAACCGTCTATGTTACAAACAAACGTATAATCCGTCTTTTTGTGATAAGCGTTGTTTTGTTGTGAAAACTGATACATAACAAGGATAAAAATATTTTTTGTTGCAACGTTACAAAAAAATGAGGAATTGTTAATAAACTATTACAATCTTTTACAAAAATGACAAATAACGTGGAACATTAATAGCAACATTTGCAGTAAAGTTAAAAAATTACCATTACCGGTGAAACATGATCCTCTTAACTCCTTTACTGATGCAAAGAAACACAAAATGACCGCCATTTATATCTACTCTTTACAGCTATAACAATTCACTGACACTATTATTGAATTTGACATTTGACTGTAAAGGAATTTATTTCTAGAGTATATAGCGTTATTAAGTCAAGGCGTGCAAGGTCTGGATAATAAGTTTTGTTGATATTCAATATTGCACGTGATCTCCATGAAAATGGAATTGTGGTAAATGTAAAGAGACAACCATAACCAGAAAATGAAAAAGGCGAAACGTTTGTTGACTACTTTTTCATATTTCTATTCAAATGGTGCCTTTACAAAGTAGGTTATAACAAACTGATAACAAAGTAGACCTCGTTGCCAAAGAACCATCGGTGATATTTGCAATCGTTCAGGTTGTATTTTTACTGGAATGATGGTGTATTTCCATCGACAATTGGTGATGCTAGGTGGGAGCATGAGAAAAGTTGGTTTGTTGATTGTATAATATTGTTACGTCCATGATAAGAAACGTGATTTATTTACTATCGTTTTGACCAAATACTGATCCAGTGGAGAGTGACAATAACAATGCGTCACTTGTTAGATTCGCACCCGAACCCTCTCGCATGAGAGATAGATACATGACCTCCAAAGTGTGGATTCTATGAATTGCTTGTAATAGTTATACAGAGCTTACATCATTTCTTTTAACCTAGATTAAGGAATACGGGTGAATATTAGTGACTATATGTGTGAATCCTTGAATGTTGCAGCACGACAAGAGTAGCAGACTAAGAAAAGGAATGTAAATATTTCAAAAATCTAAATAATTGTTTAAGGAAAGACCTACGCTTGAACATAAGCCACTATTAGGTTTCCCATGATAAGCTGTGTTGGTTGTCATGTGGTTGGGCACATAATACTTTAAACAAAATATATCCTTCATAACAAATCATATTTTCAGGTTGATCCACATAGTAATAATACTTGTTTGAAAAAAAAACGACAAACTTACAGTTATCATACATGGTAATGAGAACGATTATCATTAGAAAAATGTTTAGGTTGTTGAAGAGCTGTTTTCCACCTTTGGACAGAGATAGACTAGGCTTATTACAATGTCTCGCGGCAACCATATCTTGCTGTTATCCCACTTCGTTTTGATAATCTTTCTCGTTGGTATTACGACATCAATCCTCTCACTATAAGAACTTGTTTTCATCCTCAAGACTTCTCAATCCCATTTTTATAAGACCAAAACTTTTTCCTACGAGAAGTAGCCATGATCTCATGTCTGGTTATTTATTAGATTCCAAATAGTCTTTATTGGGGTCTTGGGATTTTAATCTTATGAATAATCAAGTGACTATATCGATCGTCTGGACAAATATTTGTAAAATAACATAGCAGTATCCATCTTCAGAATTTCGGTGGTGTAAAATATGTAGGAGTGAGACAGATATAAGTACAACAGTGTTTTAAAGGTTTAACTATTACGAATGTCCTGTAATGTAAGCCTCACGTTTGACCGTTGGCTTGAAAGGCACATACAATAATATTTTCTATAATGTAATCTCATTTTGAAAACACGCACAGGATTTTCATTCTTTTGGTACTCACTTTACAAATACACGAATCCAAACTTAGTTAGCGTAAGAATTGTAACAAGTTAACAATGAGAATATGAAACTTATCAGTCAAGAAATTATTATGGTCAAGGAATAATAAGAAAATTTAAGAAAACAACTTATTTTGTTACTTCCTCAGCAGAGTTATTTGAAATGGGGTTCATGTATTTCTCGAAAATATGAGCTTGTCCTGATTATGCGACGTTTCTCATTCTACATCAGGTTAAGTGCCTTTTCAATTCCAACTCTTTTACTGTTGCTCAAAACCTAACGATAGAAATAAAGGATTTAGTCGATATAAGAGAGAAGATCTAAAGTAACAATCATTTCACAATCCTCTTAAAGAAAGTGTTTCCCTTTTCTCTTTAGAATTCAAACACAAATTAAGGTACTTTTTGAAGACGATAGCACTAAGATTAGATCCTTGATATGAATTGAGAACGTGCTGGATTTGTCACAGTTATAACAGCAATGACTGAAAGATAAAAAGCAGTTTTCTTTGCTTTCCCAAACAAGTATACTGTGTAGTGATATATTTTTTGTCCGTCTGTATGTGTGTCTGTGTGTCTGTGTGTCTGTTTACGCGAAAAATTTAGTACTTTTGCTCGGAACTCTTTCATTTTTGGGAGGATGAAAAAGACCAAGTATAAAATGTTTGCTATTTGAATCCAGAAATATTTGTGAAAAATTGACGGAGTTATTAGTTTAACTTATTGAATTTTTTTCTTATATGTTCTTTGTTAATTTGGCAAAAACAAGCTGTGGTTGAATCTTCAGAATTAAGAATCTGAAATCTCGCAAAGAGGCTCTTCTAGTGACTATCTAAAATCAGTTTTCACAATTATTTGAATAATCAATTGAAAAACAGAGTTATGGCCCTTTTGAGTATTTGCCATATGTCTTCGTTAATTTTTGTGCTGGCACGCTGCGATCCCAAGATATTACTAAAATCTTGCACGGAGGCTTATTTCATGGTTCCCTAAAAGCTGTAATCTATTGTTTGGAGAAAAAAAACATTTTGATAGAATTTTAGGTACGTTTTATGCAGTGGACGGATCATTGGGAGCAACCCAAAAATATTGCACACAGGCAATAGGGACCTTTTAAAAATATATTTCTCAACTTTAAAAACATGTTTTTACAGAGTGATGGCCCTTGAGTTGTTTGTTGTTACTTTTGTTAAATGTTTGTTGTTACTTTTGTCTGATGTTTGTGGCTGTACTCTCTACAAGTACTCATTTTCTAGTTCTTGCCTTTTTCTTATGATTTTTTAATGTAACGATGAGCGGTAAATTTGAAATATGCTCCTATGGTTATAGAATGAAAGTATCAACAACACATTCAGGATGTCAGTGATTAGAAAGGGTGTTAATGAGTCTCTGAGTTGGTTCTGAGATTAGATTCTTTTTCTTTTGATTTTTTAGTTTATGTTAGTATTGCTTATGTAAACGCCTATTTTGTTAGTGTCTCTCTTCGTTGATGTTGTATTTGTGTCATTGGACATTATGCCGTCCATCAATTCCGTTTATTATGCCCTAGTTATTTCATATAATTCAATGTATCCAATCGTGCAGTTATATTCCCATAAAGCACGGGGAACCATGATGCTTTACGCGTGTATTATTGCCTCGTATGTTCACTAGCGACGACAAGGAAAGCCGAAATTGCCGTCAATCATCTTCCAACTTTTGGGAAACTACCTTGAAACATTTAACGAGTTTTGGTAATCAAGAGTAAAATCCTGATTTTGTAGGCAAGTTAAGAAAAAATTACCGCAACTGAGACTCGAACTCCTGTCCTGATTAACAGTCCGACTCTCTACCGATAAAGCTACGTAAGGTCCTCGATCCCCATTTTAGATGCAAAACGCCCTAAATTTGCACCATTTATAACTTATCTAAAAAATGTCGGCCGCTTTGCGGCCATTATTTTGATTATATCAAATGTTGTTTCCCCATTTTCAAAATCCTGGCAACGCGCCTGAGCTCTCCCCCTAGTCTGTCGTTGAGAAGATGGGCAGTATAATAGAACTAACTAAATATAAAAGAGGCAGTTCAAAAACATCAACCAACACGAAACATTTGAATGACATCAGTCAAACTTATTATTCACTAGAATGTCCCGATCATTTGTAAATGTGACAGCGTAGTGAGGCAAGCACTCAATGTACATTTCAAATGGCACTTTACAGCCTCTGACGTAAGAGAAGAAATGCATAAAGTGTCCACAATGATAGACATGCTGTTTTTTAATGTTTTTTTCAGTAATATATCACACAAATAAATTATCTTACAATTGGCGGGACATTTTTCTTTTTGAAATTTGGTTGACGGGAAAAAATGGATTTTGCCCAGTCCTGCTTATTGACTTTGCTTCAGTTCTATGATAATACGCTGAATGGAACCTTTTTATACTTTGTAAAGTTCATAAAGTGCGACGTGTTTCTTAGCATACCGACAGATGTTATAATTATGTTGCTGATTCTACAGCGATTGTGTTTAGATTTGTTTTTTGTCTTTCTTTTTAAATTGACTTTCAAAAATAACATCTTATCTACAAATTAAAATAACGTATTCCTTTTTCCTGTTGCATATTGGCCCACGTGCATTACATTACTGTATTCAAAACCAATAAAACGGATGTTAATACTGTTTCATAAGGAAGAGATGAAATCAATCCTTGAATGAATGTTATTCTTATTTTCGTCATAATCCTTTTACTGCGAATGATCAAAACGTATTCATCATAATTTATGTATTTGGTTTAAGGACGAAAAGTCCTTGAATGCAACTAGGAGGTCAAAACAATCCATAAAGGGAAACAAGTTGATTTGAGACTGTGTAATTTCCTGTTAGCTAGGATATCTTTTGGGTTACCGGACATAAGTAAAAGACCTTGACGAAGTTGAATGATTATTCACGAAATCGATTTGTGCTTTCGGTGATTCTCTGAATTATAAATTGAGGGGGGCATACAAGATTCAGAACATGTGTAATGCTTTTTCAAATCAGTACATTAGTGGCATTCCTGACTGACACCTTGGGCTCATGACCAATTTCTAATATTTTTAAAGTGTGTCTTTCAAAATGCATGTTCAAGGCAGAATTTATAACTTGCTTCAAGTATTTTGTTAGGAAATGGAGTTTATACCATAGTACATCCTTAAGCTGGATTTTCAATATTACAAAATAACATACTTAACGCTCCAAATTAATCACCCAAACATTGAATGTTCCTTCAAAGTCAAAATAAGGCCCGGACTTTTTTGTAAAAATGAAATTTGTTAGAAAGGAATAGTAGATTTAATTCAAATTAACAAATACGTATTCATCTAAACTGACATAATATTGGGAGAAAATAGACATGATATATTATGTGTGTTAATGTTTTCATTGGCAAAAAATGTATGTTCATTTTATGATTATTTTATTATTTTCATTACAAATAATCAAACTACTCGAAGACGACTTGAAAAAGTGAGCCGAGTAGTCTTCGAGTGGTAACATCTACCCCACCCGAATTGAGATCAAATTGTTAAATGTTTCATCATCCTGCATTGGTGTGCTTTTCTAAGTAAACAAATGCAGTGCGTACTGCAATATAGTTTTTGAAAAGTTGTTAATTAGAGTGTGTTTGTCACATTGACATGGTGTCATGAAAACTAGATTTTTGTCTGACATCAAGGTCAGTCAGGGGTGAAATTAACTCAACTTAAATCACATGAATTCACACTAAATTTCTTTATAAATTCAAAGTAACAACTGCATTACATTTTACGAAACAAAATTAAAATTTGGCAAAAACGAGAGTGAATCTTTAGATAGTTGGGGGGATTAAAAGTGCAGAGCTATTGATATTCTTTGGAGATCATTTTGATGATGAAAAAGATGTTAAGATCTGAGTCATTTTTGGGCAATTTCCTGTGAGAGCAAAGCTATTCCAGTCCTGCATCTATTAAGTTAAAAGAGGAAATCGATGTGTTTGAGTGAGTAAAGCCTTTGACTTATAGAGTCACGTGACGTTTGGTCATTTACTTTGCATATTTTGTAAAATTGGGTCAAAGTGTACGGGGACAACCTTTAATGCTAGAAAGCTTTTCCGTCGTAAAATTCCTAGTCTTGTATAGTTGTTAGGAAATCAATGTCATATCGTAACTGGTTCGGATTCTCATACATCTTTAATCAACAAAAGTTAAGTTGTCAAAAGGCAACAGTTTTAATTGCAACAATTATACTTTGTAGACATTACATGGCCGCTTTGTTGACACAATATGGGAGTCAATACCGAATACACAAATAGATCAAATAAAATAGTCTTAGAAACAAAATGTACACTGATATCCAAATGTACACTTATAAACAAAACGCACACTAACAAACAAAATTATACATACAAATAAGATGTTCACCTACACATCAATAAATGCATACAAACAAATATACACCACCAATGAAATATAAAAAATAATAAGCTAACAAACAAAATGTACGTGGACAAATACATAAGATATACAAATATGATGACAATAAACTCACTCACAAACAAGGCATACGCATATGAACAAGAACAAGATTACAACAACAAATTCTACAACAACAAACAAAGAACTCAACAGCCTAAAACATTTTCTTTGGTGTGGGTCGCTGAGGTCCCCTCAAAACCTCACATTTTGTTATTTAACTGATTTCAAATAGTATAGAATAAACCAACATATTACCTACCAGACGAGGACTATGTACTAGTAGATGCTCTGTTCTCCGAACGTGTAAGACAGATTTGCCAATTAGGACAGAGGGTGAGATTATTATTTAATATTTCTTTTACATAAACCAATGAACACAAAAACGTCGGAACGGAAAACTCAACAATGACGACTAAACGCAGGACGAGAAAAAGCAACAACGACGGCTAAACACAGGACGGGAAAACGCAACGACGACGGCTAAACACAGGACGGGAAAACACAACGATGACGGCTCAATTTTCCATCTTCAAGAACGCATTAAGCTTTAAATAAAAAAAAATCAATATTTTGTCGATTTGATAGCAATGAAACACACACAAAAAACGCAATTTTTCTCTGGCCAAGGAAAGCATGCCTTTTAAAGGTCAATATCCTAGTTGTGTGATGGATTATATTCTCTAATGTTTGACAAATACGATATATTTTCCAGACCAGTTAATGTTGGAATATATCACAAGTTGGTGATAAAAGTTTCAAGATTAATCAAATATATTGCTGACCTTAATGTTTACTGCATGTCTTTTCACAGCAACTCGTGTGATTACGCAACATTTACATTGTCAACGAAATTGGTTTTTCAAACGATGATTTATCAAATTCCCAGACACATTCAAGTAAAGAGTGACAAACCTATTGGTTTAGTGGTGGCACTCAGCTCAAAGAGCAAGCCTGAGGTTCAAAATCATGTCGGGTCATAAGTACTAAATTTGACATTAAGCTAGGATCTTACTTGTCAAAAACGCCGTTAACTTGTCGTCCCAAAGACTATAAATAAGAAGCTTTTTCAAATACTTTTCTGTCTTGTATTTTGTTATTATATTCCTTATGTAGGAGCAAATGTCTTTTGGTAGGACTGCAATTAACAATTGTCAAAAAGTCAGGAATGTGTTAAAAAGTCACCAGAAGACAGCGTGTTTTATCTCTTGAAAGCTGGTAGTTGGCGTACGAAAAATGAATAACAAAAGGTAGTATTTATTCCAGACCAGACAAAAGCCATTGGGAATCTTGTGCTCACACTGATACATAAAAACTAATAATAATTATTGAGGCCTCCATCCGCCCCCTCCATGATGTTGATCAGACTTATTTACTTGATTTCACTTCTTTGATTTACGAGCGAACGAATTTATTGCCCTTTTCTCTTTTTGATTTGTTGAGATTTCATAAAGTATTTTATCGCAAGAGTAGAAAACAGTTGCTTTAGAAAATAGTTTTTCTTCTATTGTTGCCATCAATAAAGGAAGAACTTTACCAATCTTCAAATTATAATTTCAAAATTAAAACAGATGCTTTACATCATTGTTGACAAAACCATTAACACTATTCTTCATTCCGTACATGAAGGAAAAACATGAAACAACTAACTATTAAACGGATGTTATTATTTTTCTTGTCTCTGTTGTCATAATCAATTTAACTCAAATGGTATTTCATTCTAAGTAATGTTCAAATCGTACTAAGTATAATCTATGTGTTTCGTTTTAGGAGTGAAAAAGAAATGAATCTCTAATTGTCGGTTAACTGTGTTGATTTTGGATGACCGGAGATAAGTAAAATGCCTTGAGAAATGTTCATGAATATTTATGGACTATAAATGTATCTTTGGATCATTCAGTGACCTAGGGTAGTTGTTGTTATCTTTCCAGAAGCATTACGCATTAGCTCTTCTGCTGAATGCCATTACATAAAAAGTTGTCTTTTATTGTTGTGTGAAGGAAAAAGAGGCAATTTGGAGTGTGGGGTTTCGGAAGGCAGCATCCTCTCAGGTCAGTTAGTTGTATGTAGAAGAAAAGAAGGTAGTCTACTGTCTCAGAGGGGTAGTCACAAAGCGGACAGGCAGTTTATACAACCCCAATACGGTTGAGTTGGCAGTTCAAGAGGCTGTGTTCGGAGCTGAAAGACCTACAATTGATCTCCCCTACCCAACTCGTTGATGGTGTCCTTGAGAAGTGGTTTCGTTATATGGCCATACATGCTTCTTCCTGTATTGCTCATTGTCCAAGCAACTCCTTTTTGGAATTTGACTTGATTATCTGGCAGCACGTGCTGTAGGCCACTGAGGTAACAGGTTGGGGGAGCTCTTTTAAAACACCGCGATTTATAATATGCGGGTATTCTAAAAGCATGTATCGGTAGTTTTACCCGATGAAACTAAATCTATTATATTATATAGTAAAGTAGTGATACAGGGTTAATTATTTGGTAAGATGGGATTTCTTTTAAATATATTGTAGCGCATTGGCACAGTTGATAGGCAATATATCATGCTATATTTGTTGTTACATTTTAACTGATAGTTCTTCAACTTCCGCTTTTGCGTCAGTCTCATACTACGTTCTCAACGTGTTCGTTACCATAAACTAACTTGCATGATCCATGTGGAATAAGTAGGACTAATTCTAACAAACTGACACACTCAAAAGTCCATGGGCAAAAGTAGGGTAAATATCTATGGCGACCAAATGTCGGTCCCCTTATGGGATCG